>JAXIVJ010005759.1:0-71733 GCA_036785665.1 Chirona hameri
GTGGATGTGAGGATGTGTGGATGTGTGGATGTGTGGATGTGTGATGTGGGATGTAGATGTGTGGATGTGTGGATGTGTGGAATGTGTGGATGTGTGGATGTGTGGATGTGTGGATGTAAGTGGATGTGTGGTGTTGTGGTGTGATGTGTGGATGTGTGGATGTGTGGATGTGTGGATGTGTGGATGTGTGGATGTGTGGATGTGTGGATGTGTGGAATGTCGTGGATTGTGTGGATGTGTGGAATGTGTGGATTGTGTGGATGTGTGGATGTGTGGATGTGTGGATGTGTGGATGTGTGATGTGTATGTGTGGATGTGTGGATGTGTGGATGTGTGGATGTGTGGATGTGTGGATGTGTGGATGTGTGGATTGTGGATGTGTGGATGTGTGGTGTGTGGATGATTGTGGATGTATGGTGGATGTGTGGATGTGTGGATGTGTGGATGGTGTGGATGTGTGGATGTGTGGATGTGTGGATGTGTGGATGTGTGGATGTGTGGATGGTGGGATGTGTGGATGTGGGGATGTGTGGATGTGTGGATGTGTGGATGTGTGGATGTGGATGTGTGGATGTGTGGATGGTGGGATGTGTGGATGTGTGGATGTGTGGATGGGTGTGGATGTCGTGGATGTGTGGATGTGTGGATGTGTGGATGTGTGACTGTGTGGATGTGTGGATGTGTGTGGATGTGTGGATGTGTGGATGTGTGGATGTGATGTGGATGTGTGGATGTGATGGGATGTGTGGATGTGTGGATGTGTGGATGTGTGGATGTGTGGATGTGTGGATGTGTGGATGTGTGGATGTGTGGATGTGTGGATGTGTGGATGTGTGGATGTGTGGATGTGTGGATGTGTGGATGTGTGGATGTGTGGATGTGTGGATGTGTGGATGTGTGGATGTGGGTGTGGATGTGTGGATGTAGGATGTGTGGATGTGGGGATGTGTGGATGTGTGGATGTGGATGTGTGGATGTGTGGACCTGTGTGGATGTGTGGATGTGTGGATGTGTGGATGTGTGGATGTGTGGATGTGTGGATGTGTGGATGTGTGGATGTAGTGGATGTGTGGATTGTGTGGATGTGTGATGTGTGGATGTGTTGATGTGTGGATGTGTGGATGGTGTGGATGTAGTGGATGTGTGGATGTGTGGATGTGTGGATGTGTGGATGTGCTGGAGGTGTGGATGTGTGGAGTGTGTGGATGTGTGGAGTGTGATGTGTGGATGTGTGGATGTGTGGATGTGTGATGTGTGGATGTGTGGATGTGTGGATGTGTGGATATGTGTGGATGTGTGGATGTGTGGATGTGTGGATGTGTGGATGTGTGGATGTGTGGATGTCGTGGATGTGTGGATGTGTGGATGTGTGGATGTGTTGGATGTTGGGATGTGTGGATGTGTGGATGTGTGGATGTGTGGATGTGTGGATGTGTGGATGTGTGGATGTAGTGGATGTGTGGATGTGTGGATGTGTGGATGTGTGGATGTGTGGATGTGTGGATGTGGGATGTTGTGGATGTGTGGATGTGTGGATGTGTGGATGTGTGGATGTGTGGATGTGTGGATGTGTGGATGTGTGGATGTGTGGATGTGTGGATGTGTGGATGTGTGGGTGTGTGGATGTGTGGATGTGTGGATGTGTGGATGTGTGGATGTGTGGATGTGTGGATGTGTGGATGTGTGGATGTGTGGATGTGTGGATGTGTGGATGTGTGGATGTGTGGGATGTGTGGATGTGTGGATGTGTGGATGTGTGGATGTGTGGATGTGTGGTGTGTGGATGTGTGGATGTGTGGATGTGTGGATGTGTGGATGTGTGGATGTGTGGATGTGTGGTGTGTGGATGTGTGGATGTGTGGA
The DNA here is from genome assembly GCA_036785665.1 of Chirona hameri. Classification (NCBI taxonomy): domain Eukaryota; kingdom Metazoa; phylum Arthropoda; class Thecostraca; order Balanomorpha; family Balanidae; genus Chirona; species Chirona hameri. Next base: position 1,864 of record JAXIVJ010005759.1, read on the forward strand.
GTGTGGATTGTGGGATGTGTGGATGTGTGGATGTGTGGATGTGTGGCTGTGTGGATGTGTGGATGTGTGGATGTTGTGGTTGTGTGGATGTGTTGGATGTGTGGATGTGTGGATGTGTGGATGTGTGGATGTGTGGATGTGTGGATGTGTGGATGTGTGGATGTGTGGTTGTGGATGTGTGGATGTGTGGATGTGTGGGTGTGTGGATGTGTGGATGTGTGTGGTTGTGTGGATGTGAGTGTGGTGTGTGATGTGGGATGTGTGGATGTGTGGATGTGTGGAGTGTGATGTGTGGATGTGTGGATGTGTGGATGTGTGGTTGTGTGGATGTGTGGATGGTGTGGATGTGTGGTTGTGTGGATGTGTGGATGTGTGGATGTGTGGATGTTGTGGATGTGTGGATGTGTGGATGTGTGATGTGGGATGTGTGGATGTGTGGATGTGTGGATGTGTGGATGTGTGGATGTGTGGATGTGTGGATGTGTGGAGTGATGTTGTGGATGTGTGGATGTGTGGATGTGTGGATTGTGGATGTGTGATGTGTGGATGTGTGGATGTGTGGATGTGTGGATGTGTGGATGTGTGGATGTGTGGATGTGTGGATGTGTGGTGATGTGTGATGTGTGTGGATGTGTGGATGTGTGGATGTGTGGATGTGTGGATGTGTGGATGTGTGGATGTGTGGATGTATGTGTGGATGTGTGGATGTGTGGATGTGTGATGTGTGAGATGATTGGTGTGGATGTGTGGATGTGTGGATGTGTGGATGTGTGGATGTGTGGATGTGTGGATGTGTGGATGTGTGGATGTGTGGATGTGTGGATGTCGTGGATGTGTGGATGCTGTGGATGCTGTGGATGTAGGATGCGTGGATGCAGGATGTGGATGCGTGGATGCGTGGATGCTGGATGCGTGGATGCGTGGATGCGTGGATGCGTGGATGCGTGGATGCGAGGATGCGTGGATGCGTGGATGCGTGGATGCGTGGATGCGTGGATGCGTGATGCTGTGGATGCTGTGGATGTGTGGATGATGTGGATGTGTGGATGTGTGGATGTTGTGGATGTGTGGATGTGTGGATTGTGTGGATGTGTGGATGTGTGGATGTGTGGATGTGTGGATGTGTGGATGTGTGGATGTGTGAGATGTGTGGATGTGTGGATTGTGTGGATGTGTGGAGTGTGGATGTGTGGATGTTGTGGATGTGTGGATGTGTGGATGTGTGGATGTGTGGATGTGTGGATGTGTGGATGTGTGGATGTGTGGATGTGTGGATGTAGTGGATGTGTGGATGTGTGAAGTGTGGATGTGTGGATGTGTGGATGTGTGGATGTTTGGATGTGTGGATGTGTGATGTGTGGATGTGTGGCTGAGTGGATGTGGTGGATGTGTGGCTGTGTGGATGTGTGGATGTTTGGATGTGTGGATGTGTGGAAGTGTGGATGTGTGGATGTGTGGATGTGGAAGTGTGGATGTGTGATGTGTGGATGTGTGATTGATGTGAGACTGTGTGGATGTGTGGATGTGTGGATGTGTGGAATGTGTGGATGTGTGGATGTGTGGATGTGTGGATGTGTGGATGATGTGTGGATGTGTGGATGTGTGGAGTGTGGATGTGTGGATTGTGTGGATGTGTGGATGTGTGAGATGTGTGGATGTGTGGATGTGTGGATGTGTGGATGTGTGGATGTGTGGATGGATGTGTGGATGTGTGGATGTGTGGATGTGTGGATGTGTGGATGTGTGGATGTGTGGATGTGTGGATGTGTGGATTGTGTGGATGTGTGGATGTGTGGATGTGTGGATGTTGAGATGTGTGGATGTGTGGATGTGTGGATGTGTGGATGTGTGGATGTGTGGATGTGTGGATGTGTGGATGTGTGGATGTGTGGATGTGTGGATGTGTGGATGTGTGGATGTGATGAGGATGTGTGGAATGTGTGGATGTGTGGATGTCGAGGATGTGTGGATGTGTGGATGTGTGGATGTGTGGATGTGGGATGTGTGGATGTGTGGATGTGTGGATGTGTGGATGGGTGTGGATGTGTGGATGTGTGGATGTGTGGATGTGTGGATGTGTGGATGTGTGGATGTGTGGGATGTGATGGATGTGTGGTGTGTTTGTGGTTGTAGTGGATGTGTGGATTGTGTGATGTGTGCGATGTGTGGATGTGTGGTATGTGTGGATGTGTGGATGTGTGGATGTGTGGATGTGTGATGTGTGGATGTGTAGGATGTGTGATGTGTGGATGTGAGGATGTGTGGATGTGTGGATGTGTGGATGTGTGGATGTGGTGGATGTGTGGATGTGTGGATGTGTGGATGTGTGGATGTGTGGATGTGGATGTGTGGATGTGTGGCTGTGTGGATGTGTGGATGTGTGGATGTGTGGAGTGTGGATGTGTGGATGTGATGTGTGGGTGATGGTGGATGTGTGGATGTGTGGATGTGTGGATGTGTGGATGTGTGGATGTGTGGATGTGTGGATGTGTGGATGTGTGGATGTGTGGATGTGTGGATGTGTGGATGTGTGGATGTGTGGATGTCGTGGATGTGTGGATGTGTGGATTGTGGATGTGTGGATGTGTGGATGTGTGGATGTGTGGGAATGTGTGGATGTGTGGATGTGTGGATGTGTGGATGTGTGGATGAGAATGTGTGGATGTGTGGATGTGTGGATGTGTGGATGTGTGGATGTGTGGATGTGTGGATGTGTGGATGTGTGGATGTGTGGATGTGTGGATGTGTGGATGTGTGGATGTGTGGATGTGTGGATGTGTGGATGTGTGGATGTTGGATGTGTGGATGTGTGGATGTGTGGATGTGTGGATGTGTGGATGTGTGGATGTTTGGATGTGTGGAAGTGTGGATGTGTGGATGTGTGGATGTGTGGATGTGTGGATGTGTGGATGTGTGGATGTGTGGATGTGTGTGATTGTGGATGTGTGGATGGTTGGAATGTGGATGTAGTGGGATGTGTGGATGTGTGGATGTGTGGATGTGTGGATGTGGGATGTGTGGATGTGTGGCTGTGTGGATGTGTGGATGTGTGGATGTGTGGATGTGTGGATGTGTGGATGTGTGGATGTGTGGAAGTGTGGATGTGTGGATGTGTGGATGTGTGGATGTGTGGATGTGTGGATGTGTGGATGTGTGGATGTGAGGATGTGTGGATGTGTGGATGTGTGGATGTGTGGATGTGTGGATGTGTGGATGTGTGGATGTGGTGGGATTGGTAGTGGCTGTGTGGATGTGTGGATGTGTGGATGTGGGTGTGGATGTGTGGATGTGTGGAAGTGTGGATGTGTGGATGTGTGGATGTGTGGATGTGTGGAGTGTGGATGTGTGGAGTGTGGATGTGTTGGATGTGTGGATGTGTGGATGTGTGGATGTGTGGATGTGTGGATGTGTGGATGTGTGGATGTGTGGATGTGTGGATGTCGTGGATGTGAGGATGTGTGGATGTGTGGATGTGTGGATGTGTGGATGTGTGGATGTGTGGATGTGTGGATGTGTGGATGTGTGGATGTGTGGATGTGTGGATGTGTGGATGTGTGGTGTGTGGATGTGTGATGTGTGGATGTGTGGGATGTGTGGATGTGTGGATGTGTGGATGTGTGGATGTGTGGATGTGTGGATGTGTGGATGTGTGGCATGTGTGGATGTGTGGATGTGTGGATGTGGGATGTGTGGTGTGTGGATGGTGGATGTGTGGATGTGTGGATGTGTGGGATGTGTGGATGTGTGGATGTGTGGATGTGTGGATGTCGTGGATGTGTGGATGTGTGGATGTGTGGATGTGTGGATGTGTGGATGTGTGGATGTGTGGATGTGTGGATGTGTGGATGTGTGGATGTGTGGATGTGTGGATGTGTGGATGTGTGGATGTGTGGATGTGAGGATGTGTGGATGTGTGGATGTGGATGGATGTGTGGATGTGTGGATGTGTGGATGTGTGGATGTGTGGATGTGTGGATGTGTGGATGTGTGGATGTGTGGATGTGTGGATGTGTGGATGTGTGATGTGTGGATGTGTGGATGTGTGGATGTGTGGATGTGTGATGGTGTGGATGAGTGGATGTGTGGATGTGTGGATGTGTGATGTGTGGATGGTGTGGATGTGTGGATGTGTGGATGTGTGGATGTGTGGATGTGTGGATGTGTGGATGTGTGGATGTGTGGATGTGTGGATGTGTGGATGTGTGGATGTGTGGATGTGTGGATGTGTGGATGTGTGGATGTGTGGATGTGTGGATGTGTGGATGTGTGGATGTGTGGATGTGTGGATGTGTGGATGTGTGGATGTGTGGATGTGTGGATGTGTGGATGTGTGGATGTGTGGATGTGTGGATGTGTGGATGTGTGGATGTGTGGATGTGTGGATGTGTGGATGTGTGGATGTGTGGATGTGTGGATGTGTGGATGTGTGGATGTGTGGATGTGTGGATGTGTGGATGTGTGGATGTGTGGATGTGTGGATGTGTGGATGTGTGGATGTGTGGATGTGTGGATGTGTGGATGTGTGGATGTGTGGATGTGTGGATGTGTGGATGTGTGGATGTGTGGATGTGTGGATGTGTGGATGTGTGGATGTGTGGATGTGTGGATGTGTGGATGTGTGGATGTGTGGATGTGTGGATGTGTGGATGTGTGGATGTGTGGATGTGTGGATGTGTGGATGTGTGGATGTGTGGATGTGTGGATGTGTGGATGTGTGGATGTGTGGATGTGTGGATGTGTGGATGTGTGGATGTGTGGATGTGTGGATGTGTGGATGTGTGGATGTGTGGATGTGTGGATGTGTGGATGTGTGGATGTGTGGATGTGTGGATGTGTGGATGTGTGGATGTGTGGATGTGTGGATGTGTGGATGTGTGGATGTGTGGATGTGTGGATGTGTGGATGTGTGGATGTGTGGATGTGTGGATGTGTGGATGTGTGGATGTGTGGATGTGTGGATGTGTGGATGTGTGGATGTGTGGATGTGTGGATGTGTGGATGTGTGGATGTGTGGATGTGTGGATGTGTGGATGTGTGGATGTGTGGATGTGTGGATGTGTGGATGTGTGGATGTGTGGATGTGTGGATGTGTGGATGTGTGGATGTGTGGATGTGTGGATGTGTGGATGTGTGGATGTGTGGATGTGTGGATGTGTGGATGTGTGGATGTGTGGATGTGTGGATGTGTGGATGTGTGGATGTGTGGATGTGTGGATGTGTGGATGTGTGGATGTGTGGATGTGTGGATGTGTGGATGTGTGGATGTGTGGATGTGTGGATGTGTGGATGTGTGGATGTGTGGATGTGTGGATGTGTGGATGTGTGGATGTGTGGATGTGTGGATGTGTGGATGTGTGGATGTGTGGATGTGTGGATGTGTGGATGTGTGGATGTGTGGATGTGTGGATGTGTGGATGTGTGGATGTGTGGATGTGTGGATGTGTGGATGTGTGGATGTGTGGATGTGTGGATGTGTGGATGTGTGGATGTGTGGATGTGTGGATGTGTGGATGTGTGGATGTGTGGATGTGTGGATGTGTGGATGTGTGGATGTGTGGATGTGTGGATGTGTGGATGTGTGGATGTGTGGATGTGTGGATGTGTGGATGTGTGGATGTGTGGATGTGTGGATGTGTGGATGTGTGGATGTGTGGATGTGTGGATGTGTGGATGTGTGGATGTGTGGATGTGTGGATGTGTGGATGTGTGGATGTGTGGATGTGTGGATGTGTGGATGTGTGGATGTGTGGATGTGTGGATGTGTGGATGTGTGGATGTGTGGATGTGTGGATGTGTGGATGTGTGGATGTGTGGATGTGTGGATGTGTGGATGTGTGGATGTGTGGATGTGTGGATGTGTGGATGTGTGGATGTGTGGATGTGTGGATGTGTGGATGTGTGGATGTGTGGATGTGTGGATGTGTGGATGTGTGGATGTGTGGATGTGTGGATGTGTGGATGTGTGGATGTGTGGATGTGTGGATGTGTGGATGTGTGGATGTGTGGATGTGTGGATGTGTGGATGTGTGGATGTGTGGATGTGTGGATGTGTGGATGTGTGGATGTGTGGATGTGTGGATGTGTGGATGTGTGGATGTGTGGATGTGTGGATGTGTGGATGTGTGGATGTGTGGATGTGTGGATGTGTGGATGTGTGGATGTGTGGATGTGTGGATGTGTGGATGTGTGGATGTGTGGATGTGTGGATGTGTGGATGTGTGGATGTGTGGATGTGTGGATGTGTGGATGTGTGGATGTGTGGATGTGTGGATGTGTGGATGTGTGGATGTGTGGATGTGTGGATGTGTGGATGTGTGGATGTGTGGATGTGTGGATGTGTGGATGTGTGGATGTGTGGATGTGTGGATGTGTGGATGTGTGGATGTATGGATGCATGGATGCATGGATGCATGGATGCATGGATGCATGGATGCATGGATGCATGGATGCATGGATGCATGGATGCATGGATGCATGGATGCATGGATGCATGGATGCATGGATGCATGGATGCATGGATGCATGGATGCATGGATGCATGGATGCATGGATGCATGGATGCATGGATGTATGGATGTATGGATGTATGGATGTATGGATGTATGGATGTATGGATGTATGGATGTATGGATGTATGGATGTATGGATGTATGGATGTATGGATGTATGGATGTATGGATGTATGGATGTATGGATGTATGGATGTATGGATGTATGGATGTATGGATGTATGGATGTATGGATGTATGGATGTATGGATGTATGGATGTATGGATGTATGGATGTATGGATGTATGGATGTATGGATGTATGGATGTATGGATGTATGGATGTATGGATGTATGGATGTATGGATGTATGGATGTATGGATGTATGGATGTATGGATGTATGGATGTATGGATGTATGGATGTATGGATGTATGGATGTATGGATGTATGGATGTATGGATGTATGGATGTATGGATGTATGGATGTATGGATGTATGGATGTATGGATGTATGGATGTATGGATGTATGGATGTATGGATGTATGGATGTATGGATGTATGGATGTATGGATGTATGGATGTATGGATGTATGGATGTATGGATGTATGGATGTATGGATGTATGGATGTATGGATGTATGGATGTATGGATGTATGGATGTATGGATGTATGGATGTATGGATGTATGGATGTATGGATGTATGTATGTATGTATATATATATATATATATATATATATATATATATACAATATGCCAGTCCAGCAGTTAAGTGATATCCCAGTTATAGCTCAATGACATGGTTGTATGAAATGAAGAAAAAACTGGATTTGACACGAAATATTTGGTCTCTTATCTTAAGCACAGTAGTGAATGATTGTGCTAGAAACAGTGTATCAGCTAACAGCTCCGTTTCAAATTTCGACCCCTTACTGCAGTGGCCTGAATTTCGTGTCAAATCCAGGTCTGTTATCTGGGATACAACATATAAACAGAAAGATTGTTCTGGACAGACAGACTACCTGTAACCTGAGTGGATAGATAGGCAGAAATAAGATGCACTGTTTACCTCAGCCTTGACGTAGTCGGCCCGCCTCTTCAGGCCGGCCACGTCGATGCTCCCGAAGCCAGCCTTGGCGTCAGTGTACAAATTGAAGGCGGTCTCGTACGCCTCGGATGCCTCGCGCTGCGCCTGCGCCGCCTGACTGATCGTCTGCGAGACCAGCAGCTCGGTGCTGCTCAGACTGTTGGCCAGCAGGCTGATCTCCGAACTGACGGGAAACGGGGACGGCACGGTCAGACGGCGGGTTCAGACAGAACCGCCAGCAGTCACTAGAGTGGTGCAGTAAAATGACTACCAATGATGAAAATTGGGCAAAATCAACTGTGCTTATTTATAATGAGCGGATCAGTGTGCAGCTGGCCCACGTTAAGTAGGCGGCGTAACCTCCCCGTCACGTCACGTCACGACCCCAGTGACCTACCGTCACGTCACGTCACGACCCCAGTGACGTCCCCGTCACTGTAGGTGAGGGGTGGATCCAGGATTTTAATTGGGGGGGGGGGGGGGGGGCAACAGGCCTGAGGGACGCATTTTTCGGCACCTGACGGGGGAGCCATGGCCATGAGGGGCGGCAAGGTTGCCGTGGAAAAAATTGCAGTGTCGCGCCAAAATAACTCATTACTGTAACACACCAAAACCATTTTGACGGTGCTATGATTTGGGGGCGCCCTCCAGGGGCATGGGGGCGCCCTCCTCATATTCGGGGTACGCCTAATCGGGTTTGAGGGCGCACTTCCAAGTTTCGAGGGCGCCCTTCCGAAGTTCGGTATGGTTTTCGAGCATCGGGGCGCCCTCTCCGGAATTGAGGGTGCCCTCAATGGGTTTGGGGCGTCCTCTATGAGTTTGAGGGCGCCCTCTTTGGGTTTGGGGGCGCCCTCCTCCGATTCGGGGTTCTGTTGGTGCATTAATAGGCGCGACCATGTCCTTCGGTCCATTAAAATAACCATGTCCTTCGGTCCATTAAACGTTATGTTCCGTAGGGGCGCCTTCGGTGCCTCTGAACATGTATGTGGGCGGCTACTGCGTACCAGTTGGGCGCCTTCCATTTAAGAAAGGTAAGAGAGCATTGTGTGCATGTCTAGTGTATGATGACGCTGATGTTTGAAGGCATCAGATGTCTCCTGAGGCGCGTAATGTGTCACTCCTGGTGCGCCTGCGGCGCCCAGATTGCGCCTTCAGCGCAAAACCCTAGCGCCTGCGCCTTCGGCGCAGGGACGCCAATTTCCATGGGAGGGGGAGGTGAGGGGCGACCTGTACAACGACATCGGACCACTGACGACTTCTAGCCAGCCTTCACCAGCCCTCCACCGCTTCCGGGTGCGGGACCCTGTCCACGTGCTTGTGGCAGGGTCGTTAGACCCTTAGATAGGTAGCTCATAGATATTTTTAAGTAGGTAACGTAATTTCCACAATTTGCAAGGTAGAGAACCCGCTTCATTCTTTAAATTAATTGCAGCTGGCAACACGTTCTGCCGTGTGTGCCACGTTAACGTAACTTAGGTTATTCATTGAACTTTCCCCTCCCTCCTCCGGTCATGGCGACCCCCCCCGCCCCGCCGCCCCCCCGACCCCCCTCCGGGGTTCCCTGCATCATCCCATTGGACTGATGCCCCCCTCCCGCCGCTCAGTCCCCCTCCCAGCCCCCCTCAGGGGCCCCGCCCGCCCCGTCCAGGGGCCCGGCCGTTGCCGGACTCCCATCCCCCCGACCCACCCCCCCCCCCCGCCCCTCCGCCCCTCCGTCCCCCCGACCCCCCGACCCCCCTCTGGGGTCCCCCCCGGTGCGCGACGTCGCAGGCCCCGCCAGCCCCGTCCAGGGGCCCGGCCGTTGCCGGACTCCCATCCCCCCGACCCACCCCCCGCCCCTCCGCCCCTCCGTCCCCCGACCCCCCGACCCACCCCCCCCCCCCCCGCCCCCCCGCCCCTCCGTCCCCCCGACCCTCCGACCCCCCTCTGGGGTCCCCCCCGGTGCGCGACGTCGCACCTCCCCGGTCGGATCCACTCCCCGCTCCCCTCAGGGGCCTCCCAGGGTCCGACCCGGAGCACGGCTCCCCCCCGACCCCACCCCCCCGGACGGGCCCGCTTGCCTCCTTATGTGGCGAGCGGATGGCATTCCATTTAGGGATGTCAACCCGTTCCAGGTCCGGCGCTGGCTGGTCGCCATCTGTGGCGACGTAGCCAGCGCCAAACCCATTCGATCAGGAGCACTCCTGATCGAGACACTGACGTCCCAACAGAACGTCAGTGTCATGGGACGGACCACCTTCATCGGAGTGAGGGTCGCCGTGGAGGCCCCGGCGCACCTCAACTCCGTGGAGGGTCTGGCATGGTGCCCAGACGTGGCCGAGCTCTCGGAGGACGAACTCCTCCGGGAACTCGCACACCAAGGGGTGTGCGAGGTGACTCGCCTGTCGCCATCGAAGCGGCGACCCGATCAGCCCAACCCGCTGATTCGGCTCCGCTTCCGAGGCAAGGAGCTGCCGACCCACATCCACTGTGGGTACGTGGCTGCCCCCGTCAGGGAGTGGATCCCGCCCCCCCCCCCCCCGGCAGTGTCAGCAGTGCTGGCACTACGGCCACCTCAAGTGGACCTGCCGGGTGCGCACCGCCACCTGTGGTCGGTGCGCTGGCGAGCACGGCACCGAAGGGTGCACGCGCGCAGCACGCTGCGCCTCGTGCGACCAGGCCCACCCGGCCTGGGACCGCCGGTGTTTGGCCTGGGGTCTCGCTCGCGAGACAGAGCGCTTGAAGCGCGGCGACAGTCGGCGCCCACCAGACGCCCCGCCCTCCACCTCTCTCAGCCCAGGTCTCGCCCCCGGCGCTTGGCCGCCCCTCCCACCTCCCGGAACCTCCCCCCCACCCCACCGGCCTCCCGCCAGACCCCCCAACCGACAGACCCCCCGACCACCACCCCAGCTCCCCGAGGCATCTCTGTCGGACCTCGAAGGCGCCGTTGCCGCTGATCCACCGGCACCGCGCTCCCCAGCCCAACCAGCCGAGTCGAACACCGACTCAGGCCCCGCCTCCCCGGCCTCCCCAGCACCAGCGGAGAGCCGATTCTCGGAGGACCTCTCCTCGGACGACTCTCTCATGAGAGCCGTCTCCCGGAAAGTCGACCGCAACCCCGCCCAGTCCCCGCCCTCCCGCCCCAGCTCCCCGCCCGCCCGCCCCAGGTCCCCGCCCGCCCGCCTCTCCCCGCCATCCCTCCCCTCCCCCCACCCTCCTTCCCAGCTCCCTCGTAGCCCCTCCCCCCCAGCCCCCCTGAAAGTAACCGCTACCGCCGCAATTTGAGACGGCTCAACAAGAAACAATAAATCACCTCCAACAAATACTTCATTAAGTTATTTCTGACTAACTGTTAAATCGTGCTGCTGCTGACGTGGGAGTTGTGTGTTGGCTGCCGGTGTCTTGTCGCGGGTGCCCCCTGCTGGATTGGTAGCGCGGCGAATGGTTATGGCTTGGCTGTTCGTTGCGTGGCTGATTTGGCGGGGGATTTCTGCGATGGGACGCCGATGGTTGATGTGTGGTTTTGCGTTGGCGGCGGCACGATTCCCTGCCAAACCAGTCTGAAATAACTTCCTGACTAACTGTTAAATCAAGTTACTGCTGACGCGGGAGTTGTGTGTTGGCTGCCGGTGTCTTGTTGCGGGGGTCCCCTGCTGGATCTCGGCCGCGCGGCGAAGGGTTCTTCGTTGCGTGGCTGGTTTGGCGGGGGATTTCTGCGATGGGACGCCGGTGGCTGATGTGCGATTTTGCGTTGGCGGCGGCATGATTCCCTGCCAAACCAGATCACTCGCCGATGCTGCGCCGCGGTGCGTTGGCTGCTGCGCTGCGGTGCAGTGTCCGCTGCGCTGCGGTGCAGCATGTTAAATTATGTTAAAATCACGTTGCTGCCGACGTGGGGTTGCGTGTTGGCTGCCGGTGTCTTGTTACGGGGGCCCCCTGCTGGATCTCGGCCGCGCGGCGAAATTCGTTGCGTGGCTAATTTGGCGGGGGATTTCTGCGATGGGACGCCGATGGTAGATGTGCGGTCTTGCGTTGGCGGCGGCACGATTCCCTGCCAAATCAGTCGCGTCAGCCGCGCAACGAAAGGTTCCATTGGAATTCGTTGTTTATTTCTTAACGTAACGCTCCTCCCAACCCTCCTCTCCCCTCTACTCCGCTCTTGCCAAAGCCGAGTACGTGAACACCCGCCCCTGATAACAGATGGCGATGCTGCGCTGCGGTGGGTTGGCCGCTGCGCTGCGGTGCGGTGCTCACTCCACTGCGCTGCGGTGTGGTGTCCGCTGCGCTGCGGTGCAGTATGTTAAATCATGTTGCTGCCGACGTGGGGTTGCGCGTTGGCTGCCGGTGTCTTGTTGCGGGGGCCCCCTGCTGGATCTCGGCCCCGCGGCAAGGGTTTCTGGCCGTGGCTCTTCGTGGCGAGGCTGATTTGGCGGGGGATTTCTGCGATGGGACGCCGATGGCTGATGTGCGATTTTGCGTTGGCGGCGGCATGATTCCCTGCCAAACCAGATCACACGCCGATGCTGCGCCGCGGTGCGTTGGCTGCTGCGCTGCGGTGCAGTGTCCACTGCGCTGCGGTGCAGTATCCACCCTGTCAAACTTTTTTTACACTGTTAGGTGATAGGTATATTGCATTGATAGGTCCCCTCATAGATTATCTCTACCGAACACGTTTAGCTAAACAAATATAACAGGGGTTTTTTGCCTTGCGCATTTTTGGCCCACCGCGCAGGTTTTTCCCCTTTTGCTATAGACGCTGGGTTTTTTATTATTCAGGACTTTTCCCCCAGCTAAACACACCCCACAACCAGGTCTCGCCGAGGCGCCGGAGCTAGGGAGACTGGCAACAGTCTCCCGCTGTTGCAATGACGGCACCCCACGGCTCCACCAACACTGACACTGTCCAAGTGTATGTAATAAAAATATGTATGTATGTGTGTCTCGTGTTTTACTTATTTTTGACCTTGAACGAAATACTTAACGTAATGTTAGATATTATATTTACTTTGAACAAATAATGGTTCCGGGTGCAAATAAACCGGTTAACGTAATTAGTAACGTAAAATAGCTGCCCTAGTCCCTAGTTTGCTCCGGGTCACAAACCGGTTAACGTAGTTTTTTGCCTGGCAAATTGCCAGAGGTCAATGCCCCTCCCCGGAAAATGGCTATAGGCCGTTCCGGGAAGAAAAGAAAAGAAAAGAAAATAAAAAAAACGCCAAATTCGAACATTGAAAAATGGCGCGCAAAAAAAGAGAAAAAAAAGAGAAAAAAAGGCGACCTGTACCTGCAGTACATGTGGCCTGTAGTTCCCCAACCCTCCCCCCCCGGCCACATGCTGACCTGTAGTTGCTCTGCTTCTCCAGCAGGGTGTAGGACAGCTGGTAGGCGGCCGTGGAGTTGGAGACAGCCGTGGCCGACAGGCTGATCAGGTGCTTGGCATCCCGCTCGTGACCGTCGGCCAGCCGCCGTGCCTCCCGCGCGATCTCCGACATGCGCACGCTCTGCAGACCAAACTGTTTAGACTGCTCGATGGCTCGGCGCAGTGCGTCCTCGCCGTCACCATTCAGGAAGGAGAACGCGTCTTTTAAGGCCGCCTCGAGCCGGTTGAAGATCTGCTCGACCTCGGTGATTGTGCGCTTGCCCTGGCCCGCCACGGAGCGCGCCTGCTCCATGTAGACGAGCAGCGAGCCGGCCGCCTTCTTCACCTCCTCGATACGCTCCTGCCGGCGGTCACAGAACAGTACAGCGGGGTCACATCTCCTGCCGGCGGTCACAGAACAGTACAACGGGGTCACATCTCCTGCCGGCGGTCACAGAACAGTACAGCGGGGTCACATCTCCTGCCGGCGGTCACAGAACAGTACAGCGGGGTCACATCTCCTGCCGGCGGTCACAGAACGGTACAGCGGGGTCACATCTCCTGCCGGCGGTCCCAGAACAGTACAGCGGGGTCACATCTCCTGCCGGCGGTCACAGAACAGTACAGCGGGGTCACATCTCCTGTCGGCGGTCACATAACAGTACAGCAGGGTCACATCTCCTGCCGGCGGTCACAGAACAGTACAGCGGGGTCACATCTCCTGCCGGCGCGGTCACAGAACAGTACAGCGGGGTCACATCTCCTGCCGGCGCGGTCACAGAACAGTACAGCGGGGTCACATCTCCTGCCGGCGGTCACAGAACAGTACAGCGGGGTCACATCTCCTGCCGGCGGTCACAGAACAGTACAGCGGGGTCACATCTCCTGCCGGCGGTCACAGTACAGTACAGCGGGGTCACATCTCCTGCCGGCGGTCACAGAACAGTACAGCGGGGTCATATCTCCTGCCGGCGCGGTCACAGAACAGTACAGCGGGGTCACATCTCCTGCCGGCGGTCACAGAACGGTACAGCGGGGTCACATCTCCTGCCGGCGCGGTCACAGAACAGTACAGCGGGGTCACATCTCCTGCCGGCGGTCACATAACGGTACAGCGGGGTCACATCTCCTGCCGGCGGTCACAGAACAGTACAGCGGGGTCACATCTCCTGCCGGCGCGGTCACAGAACAGTACAGCGGGGTCACATCTCCTGCCGGTGGTCACATAACGGTACAGCGGGGTCACATCTCCTACCGGCGCGGTCACAGAACAGTACAACGGGGTCACATCTCCTGCCGGCGGTCACATAACGGTACAGCGGGGTCACATCTCCTGCCGGCGCGGTCACAGAACAGTACAGCGGGGTCACATCTCCTGCCGGCGGTCACAGAACAGTACAGCGGGGTCACATCTCCTGCCGGCGGTCACAGAACGGTACAGCGGGGTCACATCTCCTGCCGGCGCGGTCACAGAACAGTACAGCGGGGTCACATCTCCTGCCGGCGGTCACAGAACAGTACAGCGGGGTCACATCTCCTGCCGGCGGTCACAGTACAGTACAGCAGGGTCACATCTCCTGCCGGCGGTCACAGAACAGTACAGCGGGGTCACATCTCCTGCCGGCGGTCACAGTACAGTACAGCAGGGTCACATCTCCTGCCGGCGGTCACAGAACAGTACAACGGGGTCACATCTCCTGCCGGCGGTCACAGAACAGTACAGCGGGGTCACATCTCCTGCCGGCGGTCACAGAACAGTACAGCGGGGTCACATCTCCTGTCGGCGCGGTCACAGAACAGTACAGCGGGGTCACATCTCCTGCCGGCGGTCACATCACGGTACAGCGGGGTCACATCTCCTGCCGGCGGTCACATAACGGTACAGCGGGGTCACATCTCCTGTCGGCGCGGTCACAGAACAGTACAGCGGGGTCACATCTCCTGCCGGCGGTCACAGTACAGTACAGCGGGGTCACATCTCCTGCCGGCGGTCACAGTACAGTACAGCGGGGTCACATCTCCTGCCGGCGGTCACAGAACAGTACAGCGGGGTCACATCTCCTATCGGCGCGGTCACAGAACAGTACAGCGGGGTCACATCTCCTGCCGGCGGTCACAGCACAGTACAACGGGGTCACATCTCCTGTCGGCGGTCACAGAACAGTACAACGGGGTCACATCTCCTGCCGGCGGTCACAGAACAGTACAGCGGGGTCACATCTCCTGCCGGCGGTCACAGAACAGTACAGCGGGGTCACATCTCCTGCCGGCGGTCACAGAACAGTACAGCGGGGTCACATCTCCTGCCGGCGGTCACAGAACAGTACAGCGGGGTCACATCTCCTGTCGGCGCGGTCACAGAACAGTACAGCGGGGTCACATCTCCTGCCGGCGGTCACAGAACAGTACAGCGGGGTCACATCTCCTGTCGGCGCGGTCGCAGTACAGTACAGCGGGGTCACATCTCCTGCCGGCGGTCACAGAACAGTAAAGCGGGGTCACATCTCCTGCCGGCGGTCACAGTACAGTACAGCGGGGTCACATCTCCTGCCGGCGCGGTCACATAACAGTACAGCGGAGTTACATCTCCTGCCGGCGGTCACAGAACGGTACAGCGGGGTCACATCTCCTGCCGGCGGTCACATAACAGTACAGCGGGGTCACATCTCCTGCCGGCGGTCACAGAACAGTACAGCGGAGTCACATCTCCTGCCGGCGGTCACAGAACGGTACAGCGGGGTCACATCTCCTGCCGGCGGTCACAGAACAGTACAGCGGGGTCACATCTCCTGCCGGCGGTCACAGAACAGTACAGCGGGGTCACATCTCCTGCCGGCGGTCACAGAACAGTACAGCGGGGTCACATCTCCTGCCGGCGGTCACAGAGCAGTACAGCGGGGTCACATCTCCTGCCGGCGGTCACAGAACGGTGCAGCGGGGTCACATCTCCTGCCGGCGCGGTCACAGAACAGTACAGCGGGGTCACATCTCCTGCCGGCGGTCACAGAACGGTACAGCGGGGTCACATCTCCTGCCGGCGGTCACAGAACGGTGCTGCGAGGTCACATCTCCTGCCGGCGCGGTCACAGAACAGTACAGCGGGGTCACATCTCCTGCCGGCGGTCACAGAACAGTACAGCGGGGTCACATCTCCTGCCGGCGGTCACAGAACAGTACAGCGGGGTCACATCTCCTGTCGGCGCGGTCACATAACAGTACAGCGGGGTCACATCTCCTGCCGGCGGTCACAGAACAGTACAGCGGGGTCACATCTCCTGCCGGCGGTCACATAACGGTACAGCGGGGTCACATCTCCTGCCGGCGCGGTCACAGAACAGTACAGCGGGGTCACATCTCCTGCCGGTGGTCACAGAACGGTACAGCGGGGTCACATCTCCTGCCGGCGCGGTCACAGAACAGAACAGCGGGGTCACATCTCCTGCCGGCGGTCACATAACGGTACAGCGGGGTCACATCTCCTGCCGGCGCGGTCACAGAACAGTACAGCGGGGTCACATCTCCTGCCGGCGGTCACAGCACAGTACAGCGGGGTCACATCTCCTGTCGGCGCGGTCACAGTACAGTACAGCGGGGTCACATCTCCTGTCGGCGCGGTCACAGAACAGTAAAGCGGGGTCACATCTCCTGCCGGCGGTCACAGTACAGTACAGCGGGGTCACATCCCCTGCCGGCGGTCACAGTACAGTACAGCGGGGTCACATCTCCTGTCGGCGCGGTCACATAACGGTACAGCGGGGTCACATCTCCTGCCGGCGGTCACAGAACAGTACAGCGGGGCCACATCTCCTGCCGGCGGTCACAGAACAGTACAGCGGGGTCACATCTCCTGTCGGCGGTCACAGAACAGTACAGCGGGGTCACATCTCCTGCCGGCGGTCACAGAACAGTACAGCAGGGTCACATCTCCTGCCGGCGGTCACAGAACAGTACAGTGGGGTCACATCTCCTGTCGGCGCGGTCACAGAACAGTACAGCGGGGTCACATCTCCTGCCGGCGGTCACAGAACAGTACAGCGGGGTCACATCTCCTGCCGGCGGTCACAGAACAGTACAGCGGGGTCACATCTCTTGCCGGCGGTCACAGAACGGTACAGCGGGGTCACATCTCCTGCCGGCGGTCACAGAACGGTACAGCGGGTCACATCTCCTGCCGGCGGTCCCAGAACAGTACAGCGGGGTCACATCTCCTGCCGGCGGTCACAGAACAGTACAGCGATTCACATGCATGTACTGCTTAGCAAGATTACTTTACTGCTTAGTGCTTACAGCATACATCTACAGACGGTCACAGAACGGGGGTGGGACCTCGTTTTCTCTTTCTGGTATTTCAATGAACTTGTACCTTTCGCTTGACTGTTACGACCTGTCTCTGGTCCCGTGGGTGACCTCTGACCTCTGACTGACTTGCAGGTCATCGGTCCTGGATGACCCCTGACTGACCTGCAGGTCATCGGTCCTGGATGACCCCTGACTGACCTGCAGGTCGCCGAGTATCAACAGCGGGGACGGGTCCCGCAGCACAGCCCGTCTGGCGTCGTCGTTGAGGTCCTTGATGTTGACCCTAATGATGGACACCTGCCTCTGGAAGTCGCGGTCCTCGGCAGACGTCATGTCTGAGCCCACACTGCGGAGGAGCTGGTCCAGCTTACTGAGTCGCTGTCGGTGTTCCTCCACCGCCCGCTCCACCAGTGTGTAGCACTGGTGACATTCTGCCGACAGGGGGAGACGGGGTGAGAAGTGACCCCCGCTCCACCAGCGTGTAGCACTGGTGACAGGGGGAGACGAGGTGAGAAGTGTCCCCCGCTCCACCAGCGTGTAGCACTGGTGACGGGGGAGACGGGGTGAGAAGTGACCCCCGCTCCACCAGCGTGTAGCACTGGTGACAGGGGAGACGGGGTGAGAAGACGTGTCCCCCACTCCACCAGCGTGTAGCACTAGTGACAGGGGGAGACGGGGTGAGAATACGTGTCCCCCACTCCACCAGCGTGTAGCACTGGTGACAGGGGGAGACGGGGTAATAGTTAGTAATAGTTTATTTAAATCTATTCATGCGGGAAGCAGGGTTTTTCAAGATTTCCGTCATACAGGCCGGCATTTACCTACGGTACACACAATCAGTCGATCCTACAGTTAAAAACATTGCAAATTGCAAAACATACAGCTAAAATGGTAAAAGACTGATAGAGCCAGACGTTAAAAAGACTATGGCGACACAACACAATTGCAATGATCGATACATATTGCGGCACTGTGCACGCGGTATCACCTATCCAGGGGCGTCGCCACGGATTTTTCAGTAGGGGGACGAAGTGCCGAATGAACCATCAGTACGTTTCCCAACAATGTGAAGAAAAAACAGTTTTTACCTTATAATTTGTACTTAGGAACGCAATTTTTAGTTGTAACTACCTACCGCCTTTATTTTTATATTTAGAACTATAACAGGTGATAGATGAAAAACAATAACTTCTTCGGAAATCTGCATGGCATATTGTTCAAACGACGCTATATTCGATAGACACTGTCAGGCGATTCGCTCATCGCTGTTTGCGATACATATCCTAGTTATCAGTGTTTCATAAAAGCTATTTCATACTATATAAGAAGTGGCAGCCACCTGTCCGTCTGTCCGTTCGGAATTGTCATCCGATTGCTTAATAACGTCGCGCACCTTGCAGTCAAAACCGCGAAATTGGGCATGTCAGTGGGGATGTAGGTTCGCACCAGGGCAATAGAACACTTCGCACTATCGTAGGCAAATTTTGCGTCGGTCCATGATCACAATAGACTAATCCTAATTATCCATAATATGCCGTGCATATCAGAACTTATATGCGCCATCCGGGCCGGCCGACTGCCACTGGGTTCGCTTTTTGCTTTCGGGAGACTTGACTCAGTGGTCATGGGGGATGGGGGTTTGATAGATATTTAGGAGGTCGGTGGTGCGATACAAGGCAACGTCACTTGCGTGTTTTTCTATCTTCTTCATAAGCTCAGTGCATCTCACTGTTCTGCATGCTGACCGACCCAGGGTGCCCGTAACTGTACCAGGAGGACGGATCGCCCCGGAACCGGTGACTGCCGCCGGCTCGTTGTGCGGGGTAGTCGTTTGTGGACGGCTGGCCGAAACGGATGCGGATGAAGCATCTCATGCGCATGGTGTAATGGATGAAGTAGTTATCCAAAAACTACCTCGGTTTGCAAACTTTGAACGCATTTGGGCAGAACTTGAACGAAATGGCTTGCATATTTTATTTGATAAATTCAGTCCGAAGCTTTTGCATGGATATATTTCCTAGGTCAGGACCCGGCAAAACGTATACACATTTTTATTACCGAGCGGAGCAAGGTCTTCTGTCAACTAGGGGGCAAAATATACGTATGAGCGGCCCGACCGTAACCATGGCTTTCAGAAGCTTATTTATTTACATTTATTCGGTCGAAGTGACTGTAACTTGCACACAAAAACATTCATGTAGTAAAACTATCTGCCGGTGTTTCCTTTCAGCAAGCACAAAGTATGCCTGAACAACAAATAGGGGCCATAATATGCCCGCTTTTCTGCTACCGAAATTCCATTTAAATTCCTGTCAACTTCCCTCAAGAAAAGTAAAAATATCGTCCTGATCCCTTCCTTTCCTTTCCATTGCACTGACACTTTTTTCCCAAATGCTTTTATGATATTTAAACCTGCAATATTTCCTAACAAAATATGGATGTGTCTCCAAAACTGGGGGGGGGGGGCAATCCCCCCTGGTCTGACGACTGGGGGGACGGTGTCCCCCGTTCCCCTCTCCCCTACGGCGACGCCCTTGATTACCTATCTTCCTTGTGAGTACGCTTTCCCAAGTACAGATACAGATACAGATACAGACAATGTATTCGGGTCCTCCATTACATGGTTTGTATCCACGTCATTACATAATAGCACATGTATGTGAAACGCTATAGTATATAACATGCACAATAAAACACAATAGTGGCAACGTTAAAAGAGTGGCAGAATGCGCAATCACAAGACGGTCAATACTGCTACAGAGAGGCACATGCAGCTATTGTCCAGCCTTTAGCGGTAGGCCGTTCCATGCGCGCGCGGCTCGGCACAGGAAGCTGCGCCTGGCGAACTCCGTCCGCACACGGGGCAGCTCAAGCTGGCCGCCATCAGTGGCGCGCGTGCGGCGGGCGGACACGTCGGCGCGCCGAAACACTCGCTGGCGCAACAGTTCTGAGGCGCTGGGGAAGTGATGAGGTGGCGCATTGTGGCAATGTCGCGTTCGGTGAGCATTTCTTCAACACTAGGCCACCCCAGCTCCCGTAATGACGGATTGACATAATGACGTCCCGTAATGACGGTACCCTTTGAAAGCACCGTACGTCGGACACCCAAAGGCTGACGGTGGCAGCGTGTTCCACCCAGCGACCGCTCTGTGCAGGAATGAGCGCTTGGTTGCCTCCAGCCTGCGGCGTGGCAGCTGCAGCTGGCGGTCAGAAGCCCTCGTTGTCCTAACTGATATCTGATTTCGAGGCACAAAGAGAGAACGTGCAGCGCAGCCGGTGTTCGCACGTCATGGAGAGCACTGAGCACTTTAGGCAAACGCGTTCAGAGGCCATCTCCGGGAACGTCGGCCACCTGAGAGATCGGAGGGCGGCCGGCTGGAGTGGTGTGTTCTCGTTTGCGTTAGCCTGTGATTACTCTAATCGCGAAGTTCAAAGCCTTATGTACGCATGCTTGCTGCGTCTTGGGTACATACAGGTAAGCAGTAGGCAGGGGCGTAGGCAGAATTTCTACCAGGGGGGGGGGGGCAAATGGGATCAGAGGGGTCCTCGTAGCCAGGGGGGCCAACATAATTCAAACAGTACAGTATGTTGTATGTTGTAAAACAACGACCAATAACTTTCGACAACTAAAAAATACATATTTATTTTTGGGAGTCCAAAACTCAAAATTTCGAAATTCCGCGATAGCCATATGTAACATGTCATTTCCTTTCTTTCGGCGTTTTGTATTTGCAATTTGCTTCAAAACTCGATTTTCTACGATTTGTCAAGCATTTGTTGTTTTTCCACCAAAATTGGTTTGACATGACGTGATTAAAACGTCACTACCGAAGTGCTTCACCATTTTCATTGAAATGTTGTGATAAGACGTATAATTGATGCAGCATAAGGTACTGAATGGTTGACGTCGCTATCTATCATTGTTTTCAATTGATTGAGAAAATCAGGGAGGGTTGGGGGCAGATTCTGCTACCTCCAGGGGGGGGGGGGGCGGGTTAATCAAAATAATATCCTGAATCTTCTTCAATTCGGATTAAGGAAACAACACAGTACGTACATGCCGATTGTGCACATGCACGATAAACTTACAAAATATCTACAAAATAACGAAATAACATGCTCCTTATATCTTGATTTACAGAAAGCTTTGGATACCTTTTGTTCATACATTTTCTTGAAAAAATACACCATATTGTGATACGAGGGGCTTCTACAACACGATAGTTATATCTTAACACGCGCCCTGGAGGGCCTCTGATAATTACACGCCCTGGAGGGGGGGGGGGGGGGGGGGCGGATTCCGCCTCCCTAAGATCTCGAAAACCACGCAACGTAGCGACAAGCGGAAAACGGCGTTAGATATTTAGAGACAAGCTCTATCGAAGATATATCGTATTTGGTTAGGTCAGGTCAATATTGAGGTCACCAGAGGTCATCAAAGGTCAGATTTTCCAGTTTTAGGACTTCGCTCCAAAACCCCCCAAATATTTCGGGAACTATGATAGCTAGGAACAAACGGAAAAAGCAATCGAAAGCTCTTGAAATATGCAATCATATTTGTGTCCTCAAATTTGAGCTCAGATAAATATTTTAGGCTCCAGAAGTCATCATACGTAAAAAAACTGTTTTTGGCAAAACAGTTTTTCGCAAATAACTTTTTACCTAAAGAAGATAAGGCACTAATGTTTTACGCCATCGTGTTTGTCTCGTCAAGGCGCTTTTAGTTCAAAATCGTAGAAGGATGAGAAACATGTTTACATGTTTTCATAATTCGAAGATTTCCACTGGGACTTCGCTCAGGAAAGTACGGGCCAACGTGTTTGTCCGGATGTGTGTCCAGACGAGATCTTTGGCCACCTCTGCAGGTCGACGCTGCGCTTATCGGTTCGGAAGATAACCGGGGGGTGGGGGGCGAAAAACGCCCCCTCCCCCACAGCCAATGGCGTTCAGCTGAGACCCCAGCCAATGCCGAGAATGTTTCACCTTTGTATTGGTTTTGAACTGAGATAGCCATTATCTTTGGCCATTATTTAACCCTATTAGTGGCAGGGGGGGGGGGGGCAGATTCTGCCCACCCCTCAGGGTTTTCGCAGATATCTCCTGAACTGCTAAGAGCAGACCCATTACCTTTTGGGACTTTTCCTATAATTGCATTCCGCATATGCAGGAAATTTTTTAGTTCCTAACCGTAACAGAGGTGGTTCCAGAGCCCAGTTTTAGGATTATTTTTTCTGTGACATTTGGCGATAATATGGAGATTCGATCTTCACGGCTCCTTCCTAACTGCCTGAAGTATAAAGGAGTGACATAGGTTACGGTGATTGAAACAAGTTCAAATTAGTTGATATTAGTGAACTATAATAAATATTGCACGGCAGAGGCGGTTTCAGGGACTTGAAAAGGGGAGGTTTACAGGAAGTTATTAGTTATATATTTTGCCTCCCTTTTTCGCTAACCTGGCACCACCTATGGATGCAAATATGCTTTATAACTGTTGTGTCCGATGTCACAATAGCGCACCATTTCATTTATCGAAAAAGAAGAAGGAAAAAGACGGTTTTATAAGGCATTTATTTTACCCCAAATTTAGTGACCTGAAAACGCATTTGATTTTTTAATTTTCCAAAGTCACCAACTTATATCAATTCCCCATACAATCTCTATCGATCCCTATTAGTTGCGTTGAAATCGGTTGATACGCATGACAGCTGTGTTGGATCACAAATACCTCTAATATTTGTCGTTTTTGGCCCCCTGTTGCTCCCTATACAAATTTCGGATTGTTCTGATATTTTTCAGAAATATATATCGTGTTGAGGGGAATCAAAGGCCGTTTGATTTTTGAAAATCGGAAGCGTAGATCTCGAGATCTCCAGGGGGAATCCGACCCCCTGCCACTAATAGGGGTAGCCAGGAGCCTGCCACTAATAGGGTTAAATGTCGAAAATACTAAGGTCATTTCCCCAAAACTTTGCCGGTTTTAGGCAATTTAATTTCCCATTTGCAAAATGGGGTCTAGGCCACCGCTGATTGGCTGACAGCCACTTTGTCAGGGAATCCCACTTTGTCAGCCAATCAGCGGCGGTCTATAGCTCAATAATGACGTCATCATCCCAAATTTAAAACCTTAATTTGTATAAAGTTAAGTGACTTTTCGAGATAAAAAATATCACCATCTTTTTCAGCAGCACTTACTTCATATTTTCGACTATAACCAGCGTATATTTGACAACTTTCAGAAAGGTGAAACGTTCCCTTTAATACTCGTACATTAGCAAAGCCTTGTACTCCGCTCAGACGTTATTAGCATACACTGAAAAACAATGACAACTTTGACTGGTCTTCCTTCGAGAGCCTCACCGGCTCTCGACCGGCAGACTACCTCTACCACCACATGACCCTCTAAAGGACAGCATAGAGTCCTCTACAGATCAGCAGGGGCCTCCAAAGGCCGGCAGATGGCCATCTGCAGATCGGCAGGGCCCTCTAAAGGCCGACAGAGGGCCCTCTACAGATTGGCTTGGACAATCTTCAGATCGACAGGGCCCATAAAGCCTGGAAGAGGGCCCTCTACAGGTCGACAGGGCCATCTAAATCCCGGCAGAGGCCCTCTACAGATTGGCAGGTCGATCTACAGATCGGCAGGGCCCTCTAAAGGCCGACAGAGGGCCCTTTCCAGATCGGCAGGGACCCTCTACAGATCGGCAGGGCCCTTTACAAGCTGGTAGAGGGCCCTCTCCACATTGGCTGGGGCCCTTTTGCACGTATTTACATGTGCATGCCTTTAACAGACAAGCAAGTGCTGTTGTTTATTCGTGTTACGATTTTTTTTAGGTTCGCGGGCGTTCTAGTAAATCACGATGACCGGTGGCAGTCAGCGCTCAATAGTACATATGACAATAATAACTGTATACATATTTACCCAACTGTAACAGACAACTGGTAACAGTGTAACAGACAACTGGTAACAGGTTTAAAGGAAATAGTTCACCTTCAACATGGGTTTTGAACTGAAATAGCAGTTTTGTAGCCCGTGTTGAGAAATCCTTATCTGCAACTTTCCTTGGCTGAAAAGACTCTCCAGCCGAAGATATTTGACTTTTTGGCGAAGGAATACGGCGCATATATGATGTACCGTACCGTCTGAAAGTGCCAGCACTGCCATGGAGCATGCGCAGACCAATAAGGCACACCATAAAATCAATAATTTACAACCTTTTGTCCTGAATTGGCGCGATGTAGGATCATTTTAAAAAGGAAAAAAGAAACTGTATTAAAAAATATAATAAAATCGTGTTCTGAAAAATTTCCGAAGGTGAACTATTTCCTTTAAAAGCAGCAAGAGGCGGAACGACTCTTCCGCGCATAAATGGTCCCTGTGGATCTGGAGGAGCCTGGGGAGATGGCTTGGGGAGATGGTCCTGGCCTGTTCCCACTATTAGCTCTTTGGTCCAGAAAATTGGGCACCGCTGGAGCAGCTTCCGGGTGCCGATCTCCTCGTCTTTGCGTTCGCGTCGCCGTTTTCGGAACTCGGTAGACTAGCTAAACATGTAGCCTGCTTGAAACTTGAAAGCTAATATTTTACTAAGGGAATGGGCCCTGGGGCCAGCAATTACCGCCAAGGAGAGCCTCTGCCAGACACTCAATTATTTGTATTCTCCCCATTTTCTAAATCTGCATAAGCAATTGCGAAATTTGTGTCATGCCGCGAAGTGGCGCGAAATTTTACAGTTTTTTGACACTTTTGACACACAGTTTTTGACAGTTTTTGACACACATAGCTGGATTTTTACTGCTGGAAAAACAATTTTTACGATACATTGTTAATTTCCCCCGGAAAAGTGTGTGGGGAGGGGGTCGACCCGCCGCCTTCTAAGATAGGGGGAGTCTGCTCAGATAGCCTCCGGCCCTCCTGTCGGCGACGCCCATGGCTGACAAATATTGCAGCACCCACTCTCCTGAGATAACATTGTTAAATTGTTTTGTACTACCACCCCTCCCCCGAATTCAAAAACGCATCAGACTTATCCAATTACTATTTTAAACCCAAGAAAACATTGCACCAGGTGGGTCAGAATACAGCACATTACCGCTCATTGTGACCGCGCCGACCACGGCTAGCAGGCGCTCCAGCTATAGCAGGCGCTCCAGGCGACGGCTAGCAACCCCTGGGCGTGGGCAGGCTCGAGGGCCTCGTTCACAGACTCAATGGCCCTCTGGATAAGCTTGAGAGGCCCCTGAACAGATTCAATGGCCCTTTGGCAAGCCGAGAGACCCCTGAACAGACTCTAATTAGCCCCTGGGCAGGTTCGAGAGACCCCTGAACAGGATCAATGGACATTGGGAAAACTCGAAAGGCCCCTGAACAGACTCTAATGGCCCTAGGCAGATTCAATAGGCCCTTGGACAGACTCAATGTGCCCCTGGGCAGGTTCGAGAGGCCCCTGAACAGACTAAATGGCCCCTGGGCAAGCTCGAGAGGCCTCTGGGCAGGCTCTAATGGCCTCTGGGCAGGTTCGAGAGGCCCCTGAACAGACTCGATGGGCCCCTGGGAAAACTATAATGAGCCCCTGGGCAGGTTCGAGAGGCCCCAAAACAGACTATAATGACCCCTGGGCAGGCTCGAGACCCCTGAACATATTCAATGTGCCCCGGGACATGCCTGAGAGGCCACTGGACAGGTTTGTTGGGCCGTGGGTGTGCTCAATTGGCCCTGGACAAGTGGACATGCTCTAGAGGCCACTGGGCAGGTTTTGGGCCCCTGAGTGGCCTCAATGGGCCCCAGGCATGCTCGAAAGGTCCCTGGGCATGTTTGTGTGCCTTTAAGTTGGCTCAATGGGCCCTTGGACATACTCGAGAGGCTCCTGGACAGTCTTTTGGGCCCCTGCGTTCGCTCAACGGGCCCCTGGACATGCCCAAGAGGCCCCCTGGGCTGGTTTCGAAAGCCCTTCAGTGTCTCTGAGGGCCCTTGACATGCACCAGAGTGACCCTTGCCTGGTTTGAGGGCTCCTCTGTGGCTTTTTGAAAGCCATTTAGCTAATGCAAATGGTATCTTGGCCAATCTCAGTGGGGCCCCCTGTGACCCGTATGGGGGGGGGGGGGGGAATTGCCCCCTTGCCCCCCCCCCCTTGGCTGCGCCTCTGTACGGAATTACGCTACGCTACGTTTTGTTTTTGGGCAAAGCCCAAAGCTACGCTACCGAATTACGTTACGTTATATTTTGCTACGTTACCGATTGCGCTATTTTGTATCAAACGTAGCTTGGAATGTATCGTACTACGAAACACAAGATATCAGGATTATAATCAACAGTAGGCAACGGTGATTTCTTCTTCATCCAGATTTCTAACTTTGCCTATCAACCAGTCGCCATGCATTTCTTTCGTGAAAGACAGTTGCGAAAATATTCCTGACACAAAGCATCCGCATTAGGGAAAATTATTGGTGCAAAGGCCATAGCTAACTTATATCCAGACACAGCGGCCGGTGGCAGCAGTCGCGTGCAGGGTCAGGTGACGCCAGAGGGCGGGGCGGACTTTGTCCAGGTATGTTCGGGCACGTAAAACTTACGCTTCTAATTCGCGTCGGTTATCAGGAATTGCGAGGTCTGATGGTGTGGTCAGGGCTATACAATAAGCTCTACTTGGCGCGGGACCTGACCTCGGAATTCCGTCCACTCAACATATTCGGACTAGATTTATAAAACAAAACATTTCAAACTGTATTTCGAAGTAGCCGTTTTCAAAAAGGATTATTGCGCTGAAAAGTTTCTGAAAGATTCTGAAAGTTTGGAAAAACTACCCAACTTTTACATGCGATTTTTGGCTAGAAATGTCCCTCATAATTTTGTAATATGTTGGTAAGAATAAAATATGTTGGCAAAATTGCGGTTTGGTGGTAATAAGCAAGATAAGTATTGATAGAATCTTCCTGAAAAGTTTCAGGAAGATTCTATCGATACTTATCTTACTTATTACCACCAAACCGCATTTGTGTCAACATATTTTATTCTTACCAACATATTACGAAATTATGAGGGACATTTCTAGCCAAAAATCGCATGTAACAGTTGTGTAGTTTTTCAAAACTTTCAGAATCTTTCAGAAACTTTTCAGCGCAATAATCCTTCGTGGAAACGGCTAGTATTTAAGTATTTTAAAGTATTACAAAGTATTTCAAAGTATTTCAAACTGATAAAGATTTTGAGAACTTCTTTTATGATACTGCAAATTCAGTGACATCACTATCTACGAGTTTGATGGAAACTAAGGTTAACTTAAAATATGCCGTAAAAGTTTTGACTTTTTGCATACTCAAAGAACGTAAAAAAATAGCACACTACTTTTGGTGCAAAACTTTTTCTTCGATTTTCGAAACGGTTGTGACAAACAGTATACTCGTCTCGACTGAGGAGCAATATTTGCCCCGCAGTTAACAACTTTCGGCTGAGAGTCCCAGACTGGTTATTAATTCCACTCTGATGGAATCGATTGAAATCTTTCAAAGAAAATTCCTTGAATAAAAACAGAATCGATTCACCACCAGATTTTTTATTCATGAATCGTGAATGAATCAAACCCCGTATGGAATAAAGGCTGATCAAATCAAAAGATTCAATCAGAATCTTTTGATTTCTTAACTTTCAATATATATTTTTTTAATTCTTAACAATTCAAGTCCACATGGTAAATTGTGCAAATACAATGCAGTCCCAGTGGCTACATTAATTTATACTGAAATATTATTGTTGTAACAATGTTTTAATGACCATATAGTCATAAGTATATTTGCGTTTTTATTGATTTGACATAAATTGAACATATATATTTGAATGTTGAAGCAAACGTGAATCGATTAAAAAACTTTAAATCGGAAAGAATCCATTCTCAAAATTTGCTCCATGAATCGAACGGTGATTGAATTATTCAGGTTCCAAAATGAATCGCGATTGAATTGTTCAAAAACAAAGTTGAATCAATAACCAGTCTGGCTGAGACGTCAGTCAACGGCGAGTTAAATCAATCATCTAGGCGCATTAATTACAGAGGAACTTAACGGTAATCTAACCACCGATCCATAATAGGTTAGAACATGACAACAGAGGTGCAAAAACCTACCAACTCACCAACGAGCGTTTGTGACAACAACCGGGTGGGATCATCTAAAAAAAGTGGCAAATTCTGGCTAAAAAGACCGATTTCCACAATTCAAGTTACTTCGATGATTCCGTGTCCAATTTAACACGCGTGAAATTTTGCCACAAAAGCAGTCGCTGATTGGTCCAGAGGACGCTGTGAGCATACTCTGAACACAATGATTTCGACACAGTACTCCAACGTCCACCAATTACCATCGCCAAACGAACAACACCACGGCGCGGCGCCCAACACGGCGCATGTCACGCTCCAAGCATGTCACACCAACTCCCTCAATCTCACGTGTGTCAAACTAACTCACATTCACATTCAGGCGCGTAACCACTGCTGGGGTACTGGGATCAGTCTCCAGTAATATTTTCGAATTTTAACATTACGCCTATGGGCGTTGCATGAAAAGAATCAACTTCAAATTGCCTCCGTCCCCACCAACTTTCGGAAGGTGGTTACGCCTATGTTCACATTCACATTCGGAAACACATTCGCGGACTATTCGGATTAGCATGAAAATTAGCACCCAGGTAGAATATCACCTCCTTATTACGCTCATAAAATCATAGAGTCGCGCATTCAAAATCAAAAGATTTAGAGCAGGTCAGATAGGTTTAAAGTCATACAGCGGGCTATTCCGATTTGCATAAAAATAAACATTCTGTTAGAGCATGACCTCCTTATCACGTCATTATATCGGCCTCCTATAAAGTTATTCTATCGGCCCAGTATCACGTCTAAATACTCTATCGGCCCAGTATCACGTCTAAATACGCCCCATTCTGTATCGACCCAGTATCACGTCTAAATACTCTATCGGCCCAGTATCACGTCTAAATACGCCCCATTCTCTATCCGCCCAGTATCACGTCTAAATACGCCCCATTCTCTATCGGCCCAGTATCACGTCTAAATACGCCCATTCTCTATCGGCCCAGTATCACATCTAAATACGCCCCATTATATCGGCCCAGTATCACGTCTAAATACGCCCCATTCTGTATCGGCCCAGTATTATGTCTAAATACGCCCCATTCTCTATCGGACCAGTATTATGTCTAAATACGCCCCATTCTATCTCGGCCTAGTATCACGTCTAAATACGCCCCATTCTGTATCGGCCCAGTATCACGTCTAAATACGCCCCATTCTGTATCGGCCCAGTATTATGTCTAAATACGCCCCATTCTCTATCGGACCAGTATTATGTCTAAATACGCCACATTCTCTATCGGCCTAGTATCACGTCTAAAAACGCCCCATTCTGTATCGGCCCAGCCTATGGAATCGCCGCGCAGTGAGTGCGGGCGCATTGAGCTGGTCGGCCGCCGGCGCCGGCTCATCAAAGCGCCGGCGGACACGTGACGTGCCGCTGGCTGAAGTCGGACAGCTCGGCTGGCAGGCCGGCTGGTACGCTGGCTGTGGGTACCGGACAGGGAGGGGCTGAGGGCCGCCGAGGAGGCGCTACTGAGAGAGCGGCGCCCCTCTGACTAATCTCCCGAAATAGCGGCCTGCAGCCGGACTGCCGCACTGGGTCGGCCTACTGACCGGAATGGCCCTGATCGGACACGGGGCCGTCATACAGGGCTGGAGTGCGGGAGGCCCTGATCCGACACGGGTCGTCACACAGAGGCGCTGCTGGCGGGGAGGCCCTGATCCGACACGGGGCCGTCACACAGAGGTGCTGCTGGCTGGAGTGTGGGAAGCCCTGCTCCGGCACGGGGCCGTCACACCGAGGCGCTGCTGGCTGGAGTGTGGGGAGGCCCTGATCGGACACGGAGCCGTCACACAGAGGCGCTGCTGGCGGGGAGGCCCTGATCCGACACGGGGCCGTCACACAGAGGCGCTGCTGGCTGGAGTGCGGGGAGGCCCTGATCCGACACGGGGCAGTCACACAGAGGCGCTGCTGGCGGGGAGGCCCTGATCCGACACGGGCCGTCACACAGAGGCGCTGCTGGCTGGAGTGCGGGGAGGCCCTGATCCGACACGGGCCGTCACACAGAGGCGCTGCTGGCTGGAGTGCGGGGAGGCCCTGATCCGACACGGGGAAGTCACACAGAGGCGCTGCTGGCTGGAGTGCGGGGAGGCCCTGATCCGACACGGGCCGTCACACAGAGGCGCTGCTGGCTGGAGTGCGGGGAGGCCCTGATCCGACACGGGCCGTCACACAGAGGCGCTGCTGGCTGGAGTGCGGGGAGGCCCTGATCCGACACGGGCCGTCACACAGAGGCGCTGCTGGCTGGAGTGTGGGGAGGCCCTGATCCGACACGGGGCAGTCACACAGAGGCGCTGCTGGCTGGAGTGCGGGGAGGCCCAGATCGGACACGGGGCCGTCACACAGAGGCGCTGCTGGCTGGAGTGCGGGGAGGCCCTGATCCGACACGGGCCGTCACACAGAGGCGCTGCTGGCTGGAGTGCGGGGAGGCCCTGATCCGACACGGGCCGTCACACAGAGGCGCTGCTGGCTGGAGTGCGGGGAGGCCCTGATCCGACACGGGCCGTCACACAGAGGCGCTGCTGGCTGGAGTGCGGGGAGGCCCTGATCCGACACGGGGCCGTCACACAGAGGCGCTGCTGGCTGGAGTGCGGGGAGGCCCTGATCCGACACGGGGCAGTCACACAGAGGCGCTGCTGGCGGGGAGGCCCTGATCCGACACGGGCCGTCACACAGAGGCGCTGCTGGCTGGAGTGCGGGGAGGCCCTGATCCGACACGGAGCCGTCACACAGAGGCGCTGCTGTCTGGAGTGCGGGGAGGCCCTGATCGGACACGGGCCGTCACACAGAGGCGCTGCTGGCTGGAGTGCGGGGAGGCCCTGATCGGACACGGGCCGTCACACAGAGGCGCTGCTGGCTGGAGTGCGGGGAGGCCCTGATCCGACACGGGCAGTCACACAGAGGCGCTGCTGGCTGGAGTGCGGGGAGGCCCGTGAGACAGTAGGACACAGTGGGACGGCAGCAGGGCCGTCACACAGAGGCGCTGCTGGCTGGGGTGCGGGGAGGCCCGTGAGACAGTAGGACACAGTGGGACGGCAGCAGCCGTGCGACGTGGGGATGTCAGACGCGCTGCAGGTTGGTTATTTCCGAGGTTACAGTTTGGTTAACACGGAACCAGTCACTGTTTCATTTATATCATCGTAAAATGTTGGCCTTGAAGCGGTGCGCGCAGGGTTACATGCTACAGAACTCGGATAAACTCCTCCGTGAGGTGCCTCAGAATATCTTCCGAAGCCGGGGGGGTAGGGCGAAAGGTTGACGCGGAAGGACTGCAGGGTAGTAATGGGCCTCTGGGTCCCCTAGCGTCATTGTCTGTCCGGCCTGGTTAGACATAAATGAGCACCAATACCAAAGCGATTCATCAGAGCCCGGTGGCGGATGTGTGTCTGTGTATTTTATGTGTACTCTGGCATTTAGCGGTACTGTGCGACGCACGTGGAAGGTCATCTGCTGCTGTAGGCAAGTACAAACCTGGTGTCTCCTGAGCGGAGACGATGAACAGTGACGCCGCCGCGCCCAGCAGCAGCAGAGTAGCCCTCATTCTGTCTCGTTAGCTGTCACCGAACGTCACCGTGAGTCACCAGACTTCACCGTGCGTCACAGGGCGTCACCGGTCCGCCCGAAGACTTCACCCCCCGACACACACCACAGTCGTCCTGCACAGCACTGTCCTCTCCAGCCGGGACCGGCGAGCGGCACGGCGCGGTTGTAGTCCGGGCAGCTGCCCCCGTCACCCTCCGTCTCCAGCGTCGGACGGCAGCCGTACAGCAGCGGCACCACTCCGGCCGGGTGTGCTCTGGTCGGCAGCGCGGCCGGCGTAGTCGGCCGTGCTCCGCCTCTTGGCAGCACCCTGACCGGAGCCACTATAAATACCCGGCGAACGGTCCCGGGGCGCCGACTGATCACCACCGATCGCCACACCTGCCAGTGTCAACAGCAGCTCTCACAGCTTACCGGCAGAGGCCGCAGCGGCCGCGACCAACGGCTCCCACAGCACCGGCAGAGGCCGCAGCGGCAGCGACCAACGGCTCCCACAGCACCGGCAGAGGCCGCAGCGGCAGCGACCAACGGCTCCCACAGCACCGGCAGAGGCCGCAGCGGCAGCGACCAACGGCTCCCACAGCTTACCGACAGCGGCGGTGGCGGCGGCGACCAACGGCTCTCACAGCACCGGCAGAGGCCGCAGCGGCAGCGACCAACGGCTCCCACAGCACCGGCAGAGGCCGCAGCGGCAGCGACCAACGGCTCCCACAGCACCGGCAGAGGCCGCAGCGGCAGCGACCAACGGCTCTCACAGCACCGGCAGAGGCAGCAGCGGCAGCGACCAACGGCTCCCACAGCACCGGCAGAGGCCGCAGCGGCAGCGACCAACGGCTCTCACAGCACCGGCAGAGGCCGCAGCGGCAGCGACCAACGGCTCCCACAGCACCGGCAGAGGCCGCAGCGGCAGCGACCAGCTGCTCTCACAGCTTACCGACAGCGGCGGTGGCGGCAGCGACCAGCTGCTCTCACAGCTTACCGACAGCGGCGGTGGCGGCGGCGACCAGCGTGTGACCGGCGTGTGACCGGCGACCTGACCGGACCGGCCTGCTCCGTGACAGGACTGGCTGAGCGGCAGCCGGGCACGACCTGTGCCCGGCCGGTATAGCTCAGTCGGCAGCCCGTCACCAGGACTCAACTACACCGGCGACCGACTGTCAATAGACGCCAATCCAAGGCGCCAAGTCAGACCGCGGACTCGCTGAATGACTGACCCGGAGTGACTGACCGACTGATGGATAGAATGACTGACTGAATGAATGGGTCACTGTCACTGACTGACTACAGCTCCGACAGTAAACCGTGCGGGGACAGACTGAGCAATGAGCATAGGTTATCTGCTCTTGCCTCTGTCCTCTAACAACTGCAGATGCGGCCGCAGAGGCGGTCGCAGGGGGGGGGGGGGGGCGGCATCCGGGGCATGCCCCCCCCCCCAAGGTCCATGAGGGGGGAGGGGGGCAACATATATTTTGCCCCCCTCCATCAAATTCACCTGGGCCCAGGTGACCCTGGTGGGGCCCAGGTGGGCCCGAAGGGCCCACCTGGGCAGAGTGGGTCCTCAGAGTGGGCCCTCTGGTCAGAGTGGGCTCTTTGTAGGTCGGAGAGGGCCCTCTGGAAGCTAGAGGAGACACATTGGGAGCCAGAATGGGCCCCCGGAGGCCAAACTGAGCTCTCTCGAGGCCAGAGTGGGTCCTCTGAAGGTCGGATAGGGCCCTCTGGAGGTCAGAGTGGGCCCCCTGGATGACGGAGTGGGCCCTCTAAAGGTCGTAGTGGGCCCTATGGATGACGGGCCCTCTGGAGGCCACAGCGGGCCCTCTGAAGGTCAGAGTGGGCCCCCTGGAGGCCACATGGAGCCCTCTGGAAGCCGGAGGGAGCCTCTGGCGATCGGAATGGGCCATCTGAATACCAAAGTGAGCCCTCTCCAGGCCAAGGAGGGCCCTCTGCAGGTCGGAGAGGTCCTCTGGAGGCCACAGTGGTCCCTCTGTAGGCCAGAGTGAACCCTCTGGAGGTCAGAGTGGGCCCCTGGAATCCAGATAGGATCCTTTGGAAGCCAGAGGTGGCCGTACGGAGGTGAGAGTGAGCCATCTGGTGATCAGAGTGGGACTCCTGGAGGTCAGAGTGGGCCCTAGCTGGAGGCCAGAGGGGCCCTCTGGAGGTGAGAGTGGGACCTCCGGACGACATAGGGGGCCCAATGGTATGCAGATGACCCTCTGGAGACCGGAGAGAGCCCTCTGAAGATCAAAGGGCCCTTTGAAAGCCAGAGTGAACCCTCTGCAGGTCAGAATGGGCCCTCTGGAGTTCAGAGTTGGCCCTCTGGAAACCAGAGGAGGCCCTCTGGAGGTGGATACCAAATGGGGCCCTCTGGAGGCCGGAGTAGGCCCTGTGGAGATCAGAGTGGTCCATCTGGAGGTAATAATGGGCCCTCTGAAAACGAGAAATGGCCATCGTGAGCGCCCGAGTGCTTCCAACTGTTACTGGTGGGGACTGCTAGCGAGGGCCCCCTCAGGCCGACTGAGGGCCTTCTGTCGGCATTAGAGGGCCCCCAGGCTGGCTCGGGGAACCTCCTGGCCCTCGGTCAACTTCTTGGAGGGTCCCTCTTTCAAGCTTATGTGGGGGGGGGGGGGGGGTGCCAAATCATATGTTTGCCCCCCCCCCCCAAACTTTTTGAGTGTGGGGAAGCTGCCCCCTGCCCCCCCCCATCTTCCGCCGCCCCTGGCCGGAGTGGGCCCTCTGGAGGTCAGAGTAGGCCATCTGGAGACTACATGGGGCCCTCTGGAAGCCGGAGGGAGTCCTCTTGAGGTCAGAATGAGCCCTCTCAAAGCGAGAGTGGCCGTCATGAAGCCAGAGGGGTCCTCTGAAGGCCAGAATGGGCCCCATGGAGGTCAGAATGGGCCCCATGGAGGCCAGAATGGGCCATTTGAAGGCCAAAGTGTGCCCTCTGGAAGCCAGAGGGTGTCAATTAGTATCCAGAAGGGCCCTCTGGAAGCCAGAGTGGGCCCTCTGGAGATCACAATGGCCCTCTGGAAGCCATAGGGGCCCTCTGGAGGTCAGAGTTGACCTTCTGGAGGCAGGAGTGGGCCCTTTGGCGGTGGAGGTCGTAGAGCCCCCTCTGAAGGCCAGAGTGGGGGCCATCTGAAGGTCGGAGTGGGCCCCCAGGAAGCCAGAGGAGATCCAGAGTGGTGCTCTGGAGCCAGAGTGGGCCCTCTGGTGGTCAGAGTGGGCCCTCTGGAGGTCAGAGTCGGCCCTCGAGGTCAGAGCGGCCATATGGAGGCCATATGGGCGTTATGGAGATCAGAGTGGGCTCTCTGAAAAAAATACCCTCTCAAACAAGTAAAGGGCCTTGTTGCCGCTTGACGGCTCTTGCAGGTCGACCGAGCCCCTTTTAAGCCTAGAAAGGGACTCACAAACCGTCATAAACGCACATTGGAGGGGGGGGGGGGAAATCCGATCACCCCTGCTGTTTTTTTTGGGTGTAAATATCTCCTGATTTTACCGGTCGATATGCATAATTTATTGTGTACCTGTTAACAAATGAATGGCGCGCCGGTGAAAGGGACTGTCCCACCTTCCCAAAAGTTGTAAAATGTACGCCGCTTGTGGTGCAAAATATGAAGTAATTGCTGCCGAACACGATTATGACATTTGTTTCTCGCAAACAGTGCTCAATTTAATACAAAGTTAAGTTTTAATATTTGGGTTGATGACGTAATATTTAGCTCTAGAGAGCTACACAGAAATCCTTTACGCTGCCAAAGTATGGGCACAATAATTTCGAGCCAATTCTGGCGCTTTGAATGAAAAACAGTTACTAAACCATTGAAACGTAGCAAATATCTCCAAAGTTCGTCTTAAAACAGGTCGACTATCATTACCAGTTGGGTAAAGAGAGACGACGCTGTCGGATTAGAGGCCCTATTCAAATACACATGTGCCTTATTTTTTACAGATGTCAAAATCAAACTCGAATATCTTTTTGATTAGTTCATTGTGGTTGTTTTAACTGCTACCATACTTAATTTTAATGCCAAGCCTTCAAAATGGCTATCTCAACTCAAATATATTGTTAAGGTGGGATAGTCCCTTTAAAGTAAGAAAATAAAAATCGGCTGAACACTTTTTGACTTATAGGCCATCCAGGCGCGCACACAAAGGGGGGTGGGGCACACGGGCCCGTGCCCCCCTTACAAAATGCGGGGCCCTCTGAGGAGGCCCCGTGGGGCCCCTCTGAAGCGGCCCCATGGGGCCTCTGTTTGGTTATCATTTTTGTTTGCCACATTTTGTGGAAATTTTCCGAAACAAATACTGTATTTTTTATTTTCGGGTGTCAAAAAGTGAAAATTTCGAAAATCCGATATAGCCATTTCCTGTTTTTTCTTTCCTGTCCTGAAGTCCTGTTTGGCACGCGAGCCCGTGACCCCTTACGAAATACTATGATGCCACCGAGCCGCCCTATGAGGCCCCTGTGGGGCCCCTGTCCGGTTGTATTTTTTACAAATCAAAAGTGATTTTTTTATCCGAAGCGGCCCACCGCGAAAATATAGAAAGCGAAGTTATCGCGAAAAAGTATAACGGGTCGAAGCTCTAAGGAGAAAAAAGATCAATATATAAAATAAGACACGAAGTGTACCTCATACCAGAGGCGCACACAAGGGGGACACACTGACCCGTGCCCAGTGGCGGCGGAAAGTATTTAATGGAGGCAAAGAAACCCAGGGGGCCTCTCGGTCAAAGGCCCCCCCCCAAAAAAAAATGTCGCGATGTCCTCGGATTTAGGCCACTATATTTTGCAGAGCCTCTAAATGGTCGCAAAAAAACGACGGACAGACCCATGTTGAAGTCTCAGACCTTCCGAGGGCCCTCAGGCCTACCGAAGGCCCCTCAGCCCCACTGAGGGCCTTCTATAGGCCTTAGAGGCCCCTCAGGCTAGCTGGGGGCACATCGGGGCCATCTGTCATTTTTGCTATCGGCCAAAGAGGGAAAAATCGAACTAACTTCTTGGAGAGCTCCGCTTACAAATTTATGGGGGCAAAACCATATGTTTGCCCCCCCCCCCCAACGTCTTGAGTGGGGGCGCTGCTCCCCCCCCCCCCCCTCTTCCGCCGTCCCTGCCCGCCCCCTTATGAAATGCAGAGTCCCTCTAAGGTGGGTCCCTGTCCGTTTTTTTTTTATCAGAAGAAAATTCGGATGTATTTTTCACAAATGAAAAGTGAGTTTTTATTTTATATTTGCATCTTAGCACACCACGACTGTCCGCGGACGGTGACGTAATGCGCCAATATGTATTCGTGACTCTATTCAAGCGTGCGTACTCGGAATCTGGAAAATGTTTCCCTTTGGATATTCTCCGCTGGATAATTATGGCAGATAATTTTTCCTTCCCGCGTGCAGTATATGCCGGCATATGCTGAAATGGAAAATTATCCCCGATAGAGTAGATATCTACTCTGTCGGGGATAATTTTCCATTGGTAAATTATCGCCCCGTGCAGAGCGTTCGGTATCTGCAAAGATATCAGGTATTAGTCAACCTTAACCCTCGCCTGTGCAGCGTCCGATACCTATGTGACCGCGCAGGGGAGGGAGGGGGGGGGATACAACCCCCTGGCGTTTCGCCCCTAATTGAGCTGGAGCTTAGATAAAAAAAAACGAACGTGTTGCGTGTGATGAGAGGAAGTCGCTGATTCCGATTTTAAGGTCCTGGGTCATTAGGTGACCTCTGAGGTCATGTCAATTACCCGGATGTCATCCAAATCGTGCATGTGTAGACATTTAATTATAATCGAGCTAAAATCTTGATATAATTATGCAAATTGGGTCCCAAATTTGAAATCAGCGCCACAATATGTCCTAGAAACTACAAGAATCCAAAAAGGTCATCTCAGGTCATCGGAGGTCAGTGATCTCGGTTGACCTGTGAAAGAGCATGACCCCAGTGGAACATATACTTATGCAAAATGGATGCCAAATTTGAAATCGCGTCACAAAATGTCCTAGAAACTGCCAGAAGATTGCAGAAGCCAGTACTGTTATTGCAGATGCAAGACTATGCCTTCCGGGGTGGTAAAATGACCCGTCCTGCTGGACGACGTCGGAGAACAAAATTGGTTTTTCTTGCCAGGTTGGCTATTTTTTCATCACAAATGATCAGAAAAATCAGAGGAGCCACATGCTACATTTTTGCATGCGTGTGCCTTTTACATCGAATCGTGGGATATTCGAGGGCAATTTCTACTGAATTCTACCCATACATGAAACATATTTTCACATTTGAAACACATTTACACATTTGAAACACATTTACACATTTGAAACACATTTACACATTTTCACATTTCACATGAAACATATCACACATTTTCTACCCACACATTAAAATGCACAGTCCACCAAAAAATACGCGTCCCAGTCTACCAAAAAAAAATACGCGTCCCATATAGCAACAGTGATATAAGTTTGGCAGCATATTAGACCACAAATATAGTTGTTTTTATAGACCATACAAAACTACCAAGTTGTCTGCAAACTACTATTTCAGTCGTCAGCGGTTTGGGAGAACCACGGAAGACCACTCATTGACTTTGAACTGGAGACTCTTCGCCGTCCGTCCAGCGGATCCGCTGGTTTTATAAGCTAACTTCGCTGCATAGTAGAAATGGTATAAATTTGGGAACAAATTTAGAAACCCAGAGTATATTTTAGATTGTTGACCAATGACTGGCAGCATTTTAGGCATGATGACAACATTTTAAAACCTCGATTTGGAGAGCGATCGTCGCTTTCGGAAGCGACGCATGTTATTTTTTTTAGCAATTCTGTGAAGCACCTTCAGAGTTCAAGGTTAAGTTAAAATAATTAATTCCGCGGTGTTTAGCACAGAAAATGCTCGTCCGGACCAACTTTATAACGCGATATCGCGCGCCGAATGACGCAGTGTGCGGCCGCCTTTACTCTGACTCAGCAATGGGATAATCTTGTCGAGAACAAACAAATAAATATTCAGTGCAAATCAACTCACCAAACAAATGCAGCGGAAGGCGTTTTGCGGGAATGACGAATGGCCCATCACGGGCAGCCGTGACGTCACGTAGCGTTATAATTGGCCTCGGGATTGATATGCTTCCTTCATGTTTAAAACTTCCAAAAAGTGTCTCTGGTTCCTACTTTGAAAGTGAATTTGTTCTTCAGGAAAGACTTGAGGAAAATAACAATTTTTCCGTTCGTTGACACAGACAAAAAATAGAATCCATGTGACGTCACAGAAGAAAGTGCTACCAGATGGCGTACTTGTTATGTGTATCTTACGGTGTGCATTATAAACCGGCGGCGAACATAAAGCGGCATGTTTACCTAATTCGATTCACCATAAAATCGGGAGGTGTGACGCGTTTGTGACGTAAATCTGAAAATGACGTCGCGTTGTCTAATATCTTATTTCGTTAATATCTCCACAGTTCCCGGGATTTATGACAAATTAATAGCAGAATAATTATCTGCGTAGTGATTGTATAGCATTCGCTCGAATCCACCAAGGCCGACACTTCCCTTCAACGTTTCTACATGCGTGAGAAAGGTTCTTGAGAGAAATGGGGCATTGAGGGAATTTGGCGGAAAAGATCCCCATAAACTGCGTCATAATTGCGGTTCCGAATGATAAATCATTGAGAAATATATCAAAATATCTTACCTGCATGGAGACGAGACGATGTCCATCGGCATTCGAACAGGCCTAATGGGGAGGGATCAAATCTAGCCTTGAGAAGTTGAGTCATCTAAGCGCGTGCGCACTGGTTTATTAATCCCAAGGTCAGTCCATCATCGTCGAACTTACGAGGGAATTGTGAGGGATCGAGAGGTGATAACGTTGAAGATAACAGCTAATCCTAGCCGGGATGAGGCAGATATGAGCCGCGCCCCTGTGCGTGATTATACTCTGTTGACAACGATCTTTTCGCTGATGGACTTATGGGTTTGTCAAACGAGGGAGGTATGTGGTGGTATTGATTCGAGCGCCCGGAACGAGAATACAAAGGGAAGTTTTTCGGCTAAGGGGAGCGGCTTTCGAGCCATAATTAATAGCAGGATATTGACGCTGTAAGACGCCTGGGGCTAGTGAGCGGGTGAGTCGGGCGATGCAGTGTCGCTGAGGTTGCGTTGGGCGAGGGATTGTGCCGCCGGAGTAGAGATCGGTGGTTGGGATGTGGAAAGCTGGTGATGAGTGGGTGAGGGGAGTGCCGCCCGAGAGGAGAAGATCTATGTCCATCGAGGGGGACCTGTGATGTACGCCGAACGAACAGGCCATGGCGCTTTGTATCGCAACGTGCAGCTCTTGTTCACCCGGCTTTCGGATGAAATGATAGGTTTTAGGTCCATCGCGGAGCTACCCAGATGGTGCCGGCCAACCAGGTAACGCTAACTCGAACGAGATCGCGACGTGCAGAGATGTTAGGATCAGTAGCGGCGCGGTAAGGGGTGATTGCCTCCGTGCGACTGAATAAGTCCATCGCGCTCGACCAGGCGATTGCAATAAGTCGGCGCGCGTAAGCAGCCGCAATTTAGCCAAGTAGCTCGGAGTCACACGACCTCGGAGTTTTATTAGGCTGTGGTGCAGGTTGAGCGGAGGTGATTGGGGGGGGGGGGGGGGAGGAAGGGCCGAGAGCGGATGAGCTGAGCGAAGTTATGTCCACTGAGGGATATCTGCGACGTACGCCGACCGACCGGATCATAGCGATCTGTGTCGTAACGCGCAACTCATATCTTTCCGACTTTCGGATGAAATTTAGGATTATGTCCAATTGCAGAACTCCCCAGGTCGTCCGGACGGTCGAGGAGTGCTATCGTAAAGATACTACAAGGTGCAGATGAGTTAGAATGAGTGGCGATGCGGCGAAGGGTAAAGGTCACTGTAGCGTGCAGTCGGGCTTTGCAACATTGCATCCCAAAAACAACATCATTATAAACATACAATTTTCACCTTTCTTCATATCTTCCTTCGGACTGATTTTGGGGCGCTGATCTCAATGGTGGTGGGATTAGGGCTCTGCGACTTCATCTGCAACGATTACAGCGTCTTGCAACACTGCAACCATTTGCAACATTTTACAAATTTTGCATGCGGGGGTTTCTTGAACCGGCGAATCGAGCTGGGGGTATTGGCGATCCGCTACTTCTTGTCGCTTCTGAACTATCATCTTTCTTGGAATCCCGCGAACATTTGTGAATTTCTAACGATTGCAATGCGCTTCATCCGACCTCGCACATTATTTGTTTGTGATGAGGCTGGCCAGTCGTCGGTCAACATATAGGTCTCTCGCTGCTCGGATAAAGGTATGTCATGATGGTCTTTGGAGTTCGGTTTGTGGTGGACATTAGGATAGCGTCTCCCACGACATAGACTACCGGAGTACCTATCGACAGATGATCCTTCACGGGGTCCCTTCCCCACGTCGGCTCCCTTAATCCGCCGAACATCTAAAATTCCCTTTAATTTCTCTTTGATCTTTACGTCCCCACAAATACTATTTCCTCCCCCTCATTACCTCCCCAATCTTAATGTCCCTACAAATATAATTCCCTTTCCCTTGTTATATCGGAATATTCCGTCTTACTGCGCCACTTCTCAAACGTTTCCACAGCCTTCTAAAATTCCGCGGTCGCACGGCTCAGAGCTACTTGGCTAAGTTGCGGCTGCATTCGCCTGCCGACTTATTGCAATTACCTGGCCAGCGCGATGGACCTGTTCAGTCACGCGGCAGCCTTTACCCCTCGCCACGTCGCCGCTGATCCTAACCCTTCCGCACGTTATGGTGCCTCCTCGACATCATTCCCCGGTCGCCCGGTACGAACTGGGGAATTCCATGATGGACATAAGACCTACAAATTTTATCCGAGGGTCGGGAAGACATGTGTGACATATTGCAGCACAAACAACATAATATCTGTCAACTAGAATACCTCGCAAGCCCCCTCGATGGACTTAAATTCGCTCAGCTCACCCGCTCTCTGCTCTTCCTGTCGCCCCTAATCACTTCTCAACCTGCACCACAGCCTAATAAAACTCTGAGGTCGCGCGGCTCAGAGCTACTTGGCTAAATTGCGGCCGCTTGCGCTTGCCGACTTATTGCAATCGCCTGGTCGAGCGCGATGGACTTATTCAGTCGCGCGGAGGCAATCACCCCTCACCGCGCCGCTAATGATCCTAACATCTCCGCACGTCGCGATCTCGTTCGAGTTAGCGCCACCCGGTTGGCACGGCACCACCTGGGTAGCTCCGCGATGGAGAACAAGAGCTGAGATCGGGAGAACAAGAGCTGCACGTTGCGATACAAAGCGCCCTGGCCTGATCGTCCGGCGTACATCACAGATCCCCCTCGATGGTCATAGATCTTCTCCTCTCGAGCGGCACCCCCTCACCCACTCATCACCAGCTTTCCACATCTCAACCACCGGTCTCCACTCCGGCGGCACAATCTCTCGCCCAACGCACCTCAGCGGCACTGCATTGCCCGACTCACTCGCTCGCTA
Source organism: Chirona hameri (assembly GCA_036785665.1). Classification (NCBI taxonomy): domain Eukaryota; kingdom Metazoa; phylum Arthropoda; class Thecostraca; order Balanomorpha; family Balanidae; genus Chirona; species Chirona hameri. The sequence continues at coordinate 44,282 of JAXIVJ010005759.1, forward strand.
GCCCCAGGCATCTTACAGCGGCAATATCCAGCTGTTAGCTATGACTCCATAGCCGCTCCCTTTAGCCAAAAACACTCCCTTTTTATTATCGCTCCGGGCACTCGAATCAATACGACCACATACCTCCCTTGTTTGACAAACCCATAAGTCCATCAGCGAAAGATCGTTGTCAACAGAGTATAATCACGCACAGGGGCGCGGCTCATATATGCCTCGTCCCAGCTAGGATAGCTGTTATCGTCAACGTTATCACTGCTCGATCCCTCGCAATTCCCTCGTAAGTTCGACGATGACGAGACTAACCTTGGCATCAATAAGCCAGTGCGCACGCGCGTGGATGACTCAACTTCTTACGGCTAGATTTCATCCCCCTCATTAGACCTGCTCGAATGCCGATAAATATCGTCTTGTCTCCGTGCATGTAAGATATTTTGATATATTTCTCAAGGATTTATCAGTCGGAACCGCAATTATGACTCGCTTTATGGAAATATTTTCCGCCAAATTCCCTCAATGCCCCATTTCTCTCTAGAAACCTTTCTCACACATGTAGAAACGATAACTCGCTTAGGGGGTTGCTCGGTCTGGAGGCGTCATGTAGGGCCGTCACCCAGCGTGCAATCAAAGCTAAATACCAATTTCCGTCATTGCCCCATTTCTCTAGAAGCCTCTCACGCATTTAGTAACGTTAACTCGCATAGTGGTTGCTCGGTCTGGTGACGTCATGTAGTGCTGTCTCCTAGCGTTCAATCGCGGATAGCCAATGTGTGGTCTTGTGCGAGCCGCTAGGTGCGCCGCAATTGGCTGGTTTCACTGATGTCACGCTCCATCACTATACACTTGGTCCCGGAGTATACTTGAACCTGGTAAATAGGGCCGGAGGACGCCATTTTGATATCGTATATGTTCTACTGAGGGCGTCCCGCTGTGTAATTAGATGGCTTTTAAACCCCGGCTATTATATTCAAACTTCATGAATATGATAGATATTGCAGTCTATTTACCCTTCTAACGAGTTCATAACTTGATTGTCTCTTAATCCATTGATAAGACAATTTGTAATCGAAGTGCAGGGTTCTGTTAAAGATATTTAGGCAGCGTGCGAAGAATACCTGTGTTGCTGGATGATATCGCTTCTCATTTGTAGTGCTATTATCCTTTAAATGGATGTAGATTAGCATTTCTCCTAATGATTAGACCCTTATATTTATGGTTGCTTTGATGTAACATTCGTCTTGTCGACACTTTTCTTTTTTCCTGTTTCAGGCAGGCATATGGGCAGAGTTGCTACTAATACCCGCTTCGTACCAGGTGTCACTATCGACCCAGGACGGAGGGATGAGCTGTTGCTACTACCAATTACCGAGAAGCGGTACTGCTACGATTCTGCTAACAGGTAACAATTACCATCCCCTTAAAGATAATCCCTTATATTCACCCTATTTTCCATATTCTTCCCAGATGGTTGCTCGGAGATGGATCAAATGATGTCTGAATTCTCCTCTGCAGTCATTCTTATATCTAGTGATGTTCTATCAAAAATATGATGGGCCCTCAACTGTGTCGGGATTGGGGTAAAGTGACTGAGGAGGGCTGGTGATTTATTTGTTCTGATCACTGCCGTCCTGATTCCTCTTGCTTCTTGAGCCCTCGCTCATATGTTAATACCTGAATAGATTCTAACTTTCGGCTTACACTAGTTATTGCACTGGATCTGAGTCACCAGTACTGCTTATGGGATAACCTCCCGAATGTATATGAGGTCTTCACCCAGCCAATTTCCTTAACTCACCAATATTGATTAGCTCGTACTTGACTTGAATCTGATAAGGATAATTGAATGTATACAATTTAAAGCTAATGAAACCAGTCGTAACACCACATGCTGGGATACGAGACTCCTATGGGATCCCTCCCCAAACGCACTTGAATCAAACTAGTTTCTGTTCCACCGCCTCCTCTGTTGTCCCTGGCTTCCTGGTGTCTGTGTCTCTGTCTGCATCTATGCCCGTGTTCGTCCGTGTCTTTGTCTGCGTCTGTGACCGCACTGAACCGGTCTGCCGCCAGACATTACGTGGATGCTACCGCAGCGCCACCTAGAGCGTGAATAAGCAAACTGTCCCAGCGGCATTTGTCACACGCACTTGGTCCGCATTAGCTTGGCATAGGTGATCTACGTCCACGCTCCGGTTCGGCTATCAATAGCGAAGGGAGATTGACATTAACCTGGATTCAATGATGCATCCCTCACGTAAACCACGCCCTGATCTCGCGATCTCTGCCTTCCAGAATTGTAAACCCATGTCCTCTGTCTGACTTCGCAGATCGAAGCTAAGCACTCCGCCTTGATGAGGCGGCTTCGACTCCAAGCCTGATACTCTCTACATTATGTGGCTGCTCTCGAACGATTGCAGACCGCGTGCCACTCCGCGGGAGGCGGTCAGCAGAACCAGTCCCCAGCACTGTCCGCCTCGTGATCCCTCCGGCACCGTCCGCCGTCCGTCCGTCCGCCGTCTGTCCTCCATCTGTCCGCCGCTCGTGCTCCGTCCGTGTTCCGTCCACGTCCGCCGTCCGTCCTTCGTCCGTGCCCGATTCTAGTATAGACGGTGGCGTCCTCCTCATCTCCTTGGAGGCTTCGCCGACAGATGGTGATAGATGGCCGACGTATCCGCTCTGAACGAGTTCCGAAATCATCTAGTTAAAACCCCTCGATTGAGTTCCGACCTGCCTCTGATTTATAGTTGTGATTGCATACCGTGCTGCGCTGTCAATAACTATTAGCGTGATATCAACGCTCTATCAGACTGCCTGTGAAGCGAAACGCCGGTATTATAGGATTATGCGTTAATTACGATAATATGCGCTATGCTGATGCCCTTCGCATAAGGCGTGATTTATAACTGTTATCTTCGACCGCCAAAATCCTCAATAATGTTTGGCTCCCCGCCCGATTATACGGAGGCCTGTGACGCTGCTTTTACCTCGGTCTGACAGATAGTGCTGGGGTGCTGAAACTCACTCACACACCCACACTCACTCACACTCACTCACTCTCATTCTTCACTCGCTATTGCAAACAATTTGAATCGACTCATTGCATGACTCTTCCAAAAAATGTCAGACTCATGAGTCGATTCATGAATCAACTCGGAGTCAGTTATAAATCTGCTCCATATTCGCTAGAAGCGGCGCTTACTGCATGCGATTCGTGGCACGGTCTGATACTGCCGTCGTCAGATTCCGGGATGGCTCGTGACGTCATCGTGTTCCCGATATCATGGCCGCCGCTGTCCTGGACCCGGACCCCGCTGTGGCCGTGATCTGAGCCGTCCACCTGTCCCCCGACATGCGGACTCCACCCAGCCTACGTAGCTCACTCTTTTCCTTCGTCCATTCTCCTCGAAAGGCCCGCCCATTCGCACCCATTTTTGTATTTACAAGTACCGACTGTATGGCGACCGCCTAGTGCCAAGTGCCGACCCGCCACCACACACATTCCTCCTCATCCCGCTAACGATTAAAAACCCATGTATCCCCCTGCCGCTGGCTCGCTCCTCGATCCATTAAGCCAAGTTGCCGGCCAGCCGCACCTTTTCGTTTCCGCCCCCATCCACATTTCTCCCTGGCCTTTCCCCACGCTCATACAAACATCTTCTGTCTAACCCTCCCCTGCGCTCCCACAAACATCCTCTGCCCGGCTCCCAAGCGCGTGATCTGTCCATATACCCCTCCCCTGCTCGCCCGCTGACGCCCTCTCACAGGTGAATAATGCCATTAACCCGGGCTGGGACGGGAGCAGCTGGGTCGCCCCTCCCCGCCAAGTGACGTCATATCGCCCGAACCAACACCCCAGTCTGGGTCGTCCAGCGTGAATAACATGGCTGGTGGGGTGCGGGGCGTAGGGTGAGTTAGATAATGGATAATCGGATATATAGCGGGCTAGAGGAGCGAGCGAGATCCCCAACTTGTCAACTGGAGACTGATCTGATGCGCTGATGGTCGACTCCGAAGTGTGACACCCGAGGCAGAGTGTCGGGCCCGCCCCTCGCGTCGCTGCTGGGACGCCACCTCCTGGCGTCTGCTGACGTCACTGACCACGTACTCTCCTTTGGCGCGACCCTCCTGGCTCCATGTCTCGGCGCGACTGCCTCGGCTCTCTCTCCCGGCCTGGCTGTTGGCGCCCTTCCGGCGCGACCTACGACCTCCTCCTGGCTCTCTTCCCCCGCGAGACTCTCTTGTTCTCCACCTCTCCCCGTTATATCTCCTTTTACTTCCGCCTACGCCGGCCGTGTGACTTACCGTCCATCTGCCGTCTGCGACGGTGGGCTTCCGTCTGCTAATGGTCTCTTCCGGCCTGTTGCTCCGCCCTTCGCCACCCTCCGTTTGTCTCTTTCGATATAGTTAAAGCTGGCGTCCGGACCTAGTTAGCGACATCCGACGTTAAACGGGTTCCCCTGTTTCTTGACGGATCCGCTACTTCCGAATCTTGTTAGCGACCCCAGCTGTTGACCGGGTTCACCCTGTGCTGATTAATCCGCCAAATCCGCTTCCTGTGGTGTTTTCCTGTTCTGGTTAACCGGTTAATCAGCTCCCTCCGGCCTCTCGCTAGGGCGTCCCGGTGTTGTTTCCTGTTCTGGTTAAAGGAAATAGTTCACCTTCAACATTAGTTTTAAACTGAGATAGCAGTTTTGTATCCCGTGTTGGGAAACCCCTATCTGCAAGTTTTCTTGACTGAAAAGACTCTCCAACCGAATATATTTGAGTTTTTGGCGAAGGAATGCGGTGCTGGCGAAAGAATGTTGTACTGGTTCTAGCCCGGGCAGAGGTTATACCATCAGCCAATCAGCTTGCAGCTGGTGCTAGCACGCGAACGCCGGCCGCCGGTTGGCACATCTCCAATGCGAGTCTATCTTTACGCGACTACTTTCGAATCTGATTGGCTGAACCATTGTTTACATTCGCGTGACGTCAGGACTCTGACTCAGAGAGTATGCATATAGTTTTGATAAACAGGACAAATGTACGGCCTTCTGTCCTGAATCGGCGCGATATAAGGCCATTTTTGACAATATAAAAATACATTGTATGAAAAAATATAATCAAATCGTGTTAGGTAAAAAATTTCGAAGGTGAACTATTTCCTTTAATCCGGGTGCGTGGCTAAGCAGTTCTATCTGTCGTTGTTCACACCTGGCCTAGGCGGCCGGGTGTCTGAGTTTGCGCAGGGGGCGTGGCACTACTTCTCGGGTTTACACACCTGGCGATTGGGAGTGCTGCTCTCCATTTGTCTGGATGGTGTGAAGACCAAACAGGACGTTACATCCCGCCTGGTTCCTTCCTGACACGCACTTGCGTCCGGCCAGCAGCCTGCGCCGGACGGCCTCTCCGCCGTCGCCTGGGGCGCGAGCGGCTTCCCGACCAGTTATCTCAATGGTAGCTCTATTTGATCCGCTGCCGTCCAGCTATGTTGTATTTGCGAGTCGGCGGAATTCTGGCGTGACGTCGTCACACCCTGCTCTGCTGGTCTCTGGTGGTGGTGGTGGTGGTGGTGGTGGTGGTGGTGGTGGTGGTGGTGGTGGTGGTGGTGGTGGGGGGGGGGGGGGGTATCCGGTCTTCGTACGTGACAGGAGGGTAAATTGTCGGCCGGCTGGGTCAGATACCGTGGTGCCCAGCAACTAATGCTCTCTTGGTTCTCTGCAAGGCTGTATAAGCCAGGTAGAACACTCCGACCGAAAAAGTGGTGACAAACACTAATTTAGTAGCCGCGACCCCGGAGTCGCTGTGACGAAGAAGGCGGGGGACGCGGCCGGCCGGCCGCCGTACACAACATTAGTGCGCGCGTGCCTGAAGCTTAGATCGCGCTTAGTTTCTTTGTTTACCGGTCGATTGCAAAACTTGTAATATGTAATATGTCACAAATCAACCGCTCTGCCGAATGCCGCTGAAAACAATGCAATCAGACCCATATTTGCTGTTATATCTGCGCAAAGTTCAACGATTAGGTACGGCCGCCCCGGCCGACCGCCGCTCGAAATGATGATAAGTGAATCTTTGATGCCATTACCCGGCGTGGAAAATGTGAATGTATCGCAATGAATGGCCTATGGAGACATACACCTCATCAAATATATTGTATTTGTTTGGCATTGCTATTCCTTCTCGTGACATAGTACAGGCGCGGATCCAATATTTCGGTCAGGGGGGGGGGGGGGGGGGCGCCACATACAAAAAGTTGCGCCCTACGCGCGCTTGGTGGGCGCGACATGGGCGCGACCCGGGCTGAGGGGGCTTGGGGCTCCCTAGCGCCCCCTATACTTTGCTTGTAGGTGAATCTTCGGGAAATTTATGAAATGGTATAGGATCTGAATCGTGATCTTGATCAACTTTTTTGGCATGTCAGTCGTTGCTGCACCCCCGACGGCGCAAAAAGGCATCTTGCTATGTCCTGTAACTCATAAGTCACATTATTATCATTTATTGTATAGTCATTACTAGACACTTGGCAATTTGTGCTCATTAGTGCAAGCCACCCATAGCACAGGCCCAGTAGCATTAGGTACTTCTCAGTGGCGGCGGATAAGGGGAGGGGGGGGGGGGGGTAGAGGAGGCAGCTGCCCGCCCACTCAAGAAGTTGGGGGAGGGAAACATATGATTTTGCCTCCCCCATAAATTTGTAAGAGACTAGAAAATCCATACTCCAAGAAGTTGGTTCGATTTTTCCTTTTGACCGAAAAAATGACACAGGGGCTCGATTTGCCCCCAGATAGCCTCATGGGCCTTCTAAGGCCGACATAAGGCCCTCAGTCGGCGTGAGGGGGACCCTCGGTAGGCCATGAGGGGCCCTCAGAAGGCCTGAGACTTCAACATTGGCCAGTCCGACGTTCTTTTTGCGACCATTTAGAGGCACTGCAAAATATAGTGGCCTAAATCCGAGGATACCATTTCGCGTTTTTTTTAGGGGGGCCTTTGGCCGTGGGAGGGGGCCCTTTTGCCGAGGGGACCCTCTGGGTTTCTTTGCCCACCATCCGAAAATAAGATCCGCCGCCACTATACTACTCATGGTGTCTCAAAACCTAAGTAATACCGATATCAGTCACATTGGTATGGATTTTCTAGTCTGTTTATATAAGGTGACACAATCTATGGGTTTACGTCCTTGAAAAATACAAAAATATAGCTAATCTACTCCTACAGCCTCTTATGTCGACAATTTTCGCAGATGTCCTCAGCTAAAGAACGCACAGATTTGGGTGTAAATTTTTAGCTTACGAGGTATTCTGGGAAAATACTGCTATGTTGACAGATAAAATAATATGTCGAATTTCATATACACCTTTAAATATTGTCTTACGCTTCATAAAAATAAGTAAATGCTTAAAAATGCACACGCACACACGCCCGTACATTGCCAGCGAACCAATAGGGCGAACCGGTTGAAATGTAAACAAATGATTCTCCCCCGCCTCACGTCATCACAACTTGACCAATCACCGTCCAGCTTGCTCAAGACTGATTGGTCAATACTAGCTGATAGCCAAATATAGTTTATGAGCAGATCCAAGGCCCGCAGATCCGATAAACACGGCCAAGATGCTTGAAGCTGCTCGCGGTTGTCACACTTTTTACCAATGTTGAAGGAGCGGAGTACACCCCCCTGGTTCTCTGTATACCAGCTGACGTGTCCTTGTCAGCGGCCGGGTCCGCCCTGTGGTGAAATAAATGCCGAAAAAGTCGGCTGTACGGTTATTCAATGTTACCAGCGTTACACCACCGCGTGACTGAATAGGTCCATCACGCTGGCCAGGTGATTGCAATAAGTCGGCACGCGCAAGCGGCCGCAATTTAGCCAAGTAGCTGAGCCGCGCGACCTCGGAATTTTAGTAGGCTATGGAAACGGTTGAGAAGCGATTAGGGGGCGCAGTAAGACGGGGTATTCCGATACAAGGGAATTATATTGGTTGGAACGTTAAGATCGGGGAGGTAATGAGGGCGAGGAAATAGTATTGTGAGGGTGTAAGGATCAGAGAGAAATTAAAGGGAATTTTAGATGTTGGGGGCGGATTACGGGAACCGACGGGGCGGGGGGGGGGACACCATGACGGATCATCTGTCGATAGATACTCCAGTAGTCTATGTCGGGGGAGATCCTATCCTAATGTCCACCGCTAACCAAACTCCAAAGACCATCATGACATACCTTATCCGAGCAGCGAGAGACCTATATGTTGACTGACGACTGGCCAGTCTCATCACAAATGAATTATGTGAGAGGTCGGATGAAGCGCATTGCAATCGTTAGAAATTCACAAGTGTTTGCGGGATTCCAAGAAAAATAATAGTTAAAGGGAAATAATGACCTTTTGATTTTGTTAGCAACAATTTCTTAGGCTACCGCTATGGTTTCAAAATTATTTTATTTAAATTTAAGAATTAAATAAAATTATTCCCAAATTCGAAGTTGTAAGTTTGGGAAAAATACAAAACAAGTACCTTGTGTACTTCATGAAGGTCATTGACAAATTTGCCCTTCCCTACCATTGTTTACATCGATTGCGGCATTTTTGGAGGCTCTGTGACATTTCCGATCAAACTGAGCGCTGCTCGGACACACGCTAGTAGCGCTTTCGTTCTCCATGGCAACCAGGCGTCAGCCAATCAAAAGCCAGAAAGGGAATACGTTCTGGCTTTTCATTGGCTCACGCCTGGTTGCCATGGAGAACGAAAGCGCCACTAGCAACAACTCGCCACAATGGTTAAGTGCGCCGAGAAGCATGACAATGCTTTGTAAACAAATCGCCGACGCTAAATAGGTCGCCGTCGATGTGCATCGATGAGCTTCCGATTTAATAGCCAGTTTTGTGTTATTGTTTGTTAGTTTTTTTTGGGAAAAAATATTATTTTTCATGATAATATAAAGCATAGTGTTATATACAACCACAGACAAATTATACAATACTCCTAATGTTGAAAACAAATGAATTTATTTTCAAAAATTGAGGGTCGCAACCACTAACTATGCCGCCGTTGATGAAAAAGTGGCAATAAAATCGGAAGCTCATCGATGAGCTTCCGATTTTATTGCCACTTTTTCCAATAGCTGTTAGTTTTAGAAGATCGCCGGGCATATAATCACAACAAGCAGAACGCACAATATATTTTCCACTCCATTACGTAAAAAACAATACGGGAAAAGCCCACAGTTTGATGAGGACCAAAAGTACTTGCAAGTACCGGTCGTTAAAAGTGTGGAACGCTTATCAACTTTAAAGGGACATTGCCACTAGAGACGCAAATTTCAGGACCATGGAGCCGGCGCTGGGCCCAAATTCAGGCCCGGCGTGCCTGAAGCTGTGTCTGAACTCAGGCTTGCCGGTCTCATGCCGGGCTCAGCACAAGTTATCAATTTAAAAAAACTAATTAAATAGAAATAAATATTGGCAGAAGTCAGAACATACATGCTTAAAGATCATGATAAATTGAGAAAAAAATATACAACAGTTAACAGTAAAACACCAGCATAACACATAACAATGTCACAGTTTACAAATTAAGTGATAACTAGTACGACCTAGCAAGGAGTGGACACACCAGTGAAACTTAATAAATCAAACTACAGGGTCAATTCATGATCAATTCATCAGCTCAGTCACTGCAGCAGTGCGAGAGTCGAGTGCAGTCAAACAGAAACAACTACTCCAAATCATATTCCACTGTCATCACTAGTAACTAGGTGGGGTGGCATACAATATTATATTTAGTCATCCCATTGCCCCAGGTCACCCCAAATTATTTTGTATAACAAATAAGTGCCTATGGAACAAAACCACCCACGTATATGATAATAATTATTGTTAATACTATTGTAAATACATATTACTGAGAATATTTATTGATACATATTTACTATTTAGTTCCACATGAGAAAGGACATATTCAAGTCATATCATTTGTAGTTTTGGTAGTGAACAAATATTGTATTTTATGTAATTACAATTATAAAGGTGGAAAGACTGCAAAACACAAACAATTTTTTTTTGCAAAGAAATCTTAAGTGGCCAAGACCTATCCCAGAATGCAAACCTGTCTAGTTCCACTTCAACTTCTTATCGCAATAGCTCCATAATGTATATATGACCTTGCATAATTACGCGTGACACTACCCAACAACACATTCAAACCCAATTTCCAAACAATGTGTTTTGATGAGTCACATTTGCGACGAATTCGCCAGGACTGGACCGTAAAAGAATCACGTGTGTCAATTAAGCAGTAGATCGATATTCGCGAATGTGTCACTTTGACAGATATTCACAACTTCACACCTCAGAATTGTGTGAAGACAATTGTTCATGTTCGTATTCGAAAATAAGCTGTAGTATCAAATCTTAACCCTTGGTGTCAGTTGATGTTTAAATATTTTTAAAGAAGTCCATCTGCCGAATCCGCAATATGTTGACATTTTCATTTTGGTGATTTAAGTTTTATATGGTGATAAAGTTAGTCATTTCGGTGACGGGATTAATTGTCTGCGCCGTTTTGAGCTCGACGCTTCACAATTGTCAAAAACTTCAGCCGCCATTACGCACAGCAGTGAAGTTGATGTCCGTCAAGCTAGCAGCAGATTCATATTCGCGAATCTGCTGCTGCCAGACAGACATTCGCCGGGCTCGAATATACTGCTACTGGCAGCAGATTCGGCGAATGTCTGTCAGCTGGCAGCATATTCGTGAACAACTTCCGCGGCCTTTTTGGCGCATCTTAGACGCGAGCAGCAGATTCAGATATTCGCCGGGCTCGAATATACTGCTACCAGCAGCAGATTCGGCGAATGTCTGTCAGCTGGCAGCATATTCGTGAACAACTTCCGCGGCATTTTTCGCGCATCATCTGAGCGCCAGCAGCAGATTCGCAACGTGATGTGTTTGAGTTGAGTTGTTCGGTGAAAGATGGGTACCTTCTAGGCAAGTAGGAGGAGGTTAGAGGTGCCACTCACTGACTGCTTCAAGTCAGTAATACGTCGATCAATACCTACTTACCTAGAAGGTACCCATCTCTCACCGAACAACTCAACTCAAACACATCACGTTGCGAATCTGCTGCTGGCGTTCAGATGATGCGCGAAAAATGCCGCGGAAGTTGTTCACGAATATGCTGCCAGCTGACAGACATTCGCCGAATCTGCTGCTGGTAGCAGTATATTCGAGCCCGGCGAATATCTGAATCTGCTGCTCGCGTCTAAGATGCGCCAAAAAGGCCGCGGAAGTTGTTCACGAATATGCTGCCAGCTGACAGACATTCGCCGAATCTGCTGCCAGTAGCAGTATATTCGAGCCCGGCGAATGTCTGTCTGGCAGCAGCAGATTCGTGAATATGAATCTGCTGCTAGCTTGACGGACGTGTGAAGTTGTACCAAGGCAGTTGTACGGCCTTGGCCTTGGCAGTGAAGTAGCTCAAGCTTTGTTTATCTGTGCCCACTGCCCAAGGCTGTATAAATATGTGCCAAGGCCGTATAAGAGTGTTTCTGTGTGTGACTGGCTTGGTTGTTAGTTATAGATATCTTGGCTTGGATAGTGAGAAAACCGAGGATACTCTGTAATTTGAAACAGATTGATTATTTTACTTTTATCATTCAAGATATGATTGTCACTCCCAATGTTTTTAGTACGTTTCTCATACTTAAATGTCCAGGAAAACTTGCCTTTTCCCCATTATCCTGGGAAGTATATTTATTATTTACTAGTCCATGTCAACATTGATCAAATAAGTAAGTAGGTTGTAGTACCTCAACATTGTTTGTAGAAGCTATTACAATTACAACCCAAACATTGCATTGTGTGATGTTGAGTGATGAATGCATACTTATTACATACTTTTAAGCTGCTCGTTTGGACTTGCATGATCTATATATATATCATGCGTCTTGTTTTTTGTTTTTATTTTTGCAAACCACCAAAGATGAAAGAAGTCTACTCACCTTGACCTGTTCGACTTTCTTGTTGATTATTTATCTCAAGTTCTGACTTGTGTGGGATTTCTTTACTCCATGGTCCATATATATCCATTATCCATTGGTGTTTCAATGTGGTGTGTGTTAAAATGGTGCAAAATGCACATTGCAAACTATAAATTTTCCTGCTAAAAGATTTTAAGTGTAGAATGAAGTATACATGCAGATTCCTAGCTGCAGCGTGCCGGGCCTGGCGGGTGCTGCCACATGTGGCCGGCCTTGATGTCGGTCCCAACTCATGTATGAGCGGTGGCGGTGCGGGGCCGGTTCCTGTTTTTTGGTAAATTTTTGCATCTCTAATTGCCACCTTTCTGAAAGTTGTCAAATATACACCGATTGTACCCGAAAATAGGAAGTAAGTGCTGCTGAAAACGATGGTGATATGTTTTTTTCTCGAAAACGACACTTAACTTGATAAAAATTAAGTTGTTTAAATTTGGGATGATGACGTCATATTGAGCTCTAGAGAGCTATATAGAAATCCTTTACGCTGCCAAAATATGGCACATTTTTTCCAGACAATTCTGGCGCTTTGAATACAAAACCAACCATTGAAACGTATCACGTATGCTTCTTCGTACACCACCGTCAAACTAGGAGCAGATTTATTCCAAATGTAGTTTGATATTTGAGGCATCTCGATTTCGCTGAAAATTGATACACTGACCATATCCGATACGCTGATCACGAATCCAATGTTTTTTTTATCTGGGATTGTTTCGTACCTTACGAAATACGGACGGTTATACATACATACGAACAGGGACGTCGGAACTATGTTTAAGTTGGGGGGCGGAGGCATTCTGAAGTCGATTCTTTCCATGCAACGCCCATAGGCGTAATGGTAAAATCAAAAATGTGGGGGGGGGGGGGGGGGCTGCCCCCCCCTTGTTCCTACGCCTATGCATACGTAGGTCCGCCGGGTATCTCGATTTCGCTGAAAATTGTTCCACAAACCATATCCGATGCGCTGATCACGAATCCAATGTTTTTGGTCTTGGATTTTCGTATCTTACGAAATACGGACGGTCATACATACGAAGGTCCGCCGTGTATCTCGATTTCGCTGAAAATTTGTGTACAGAGTACAGACCATACAGCATACTTAGGACACTGATCACGAAATCTTCCGTTTGATATTCCGATTTGTATTCTTGATGATTTGATTTCGCAGACAGTGTAATGCTTTCTACATTTATTTTCGTATCGCAGTGCAGGGAACAGTTAACAGTATCATACACGACATTGTGCCCACCCTTGACTAGCCAGATGCAACAACCTGATCAACTATTATCAAACCGAAATGTGCTTCCTTCACGAATAATGCGACAAAATGCATCCTTTGGTTACCAAAACCACACGACAGTGTCCCTATTCAGCCTTTACCGAGCAAAATAAAAAAGGTACCGTACAACACAGCCATCCAGATTATTTAAATGAGAACGATCTGCTTCAGGCAAAAACGCAGGTGAAGGGAAGGGAAATAGGCCGGCCGGAAGCGGGCGGCCACCTTGCTGCGCTCGGTCAGCTGGCCAGCCCTGCCTGCCTCCTTCGAGGGCCGCTTGGCCGCTGAGCTCGGCTCCGACTCGGACTGGGGCAGACGCTTCTTTACCGCCTGTGGGTAGAGAGGGGCGGTCAACTCAAGGGGGGGGGGGGAGCTCAGGTCATGGCACGACCACACCAACATACAGTACAACAACCAGCGTACAACAACCAGGGCCAGACACAGCAGCAGGTCACATGGGATCAGACACAGCGGCAGGTCACACGGGTCAGACACAGCAACAGGTCAAACGGGTCAGACACAGCAGCAGGTCACACAGGTCAGACACAGCAGCAGGTCACATGGGTCAGACACAACAGCAGGCCACACAGGTCAGACACAGTGGCAGGTCACAGGTCAGACACAGGGTCAGACACAGCAGCAGGTCACACAGGGTCAGACACAGTGGCAGGTCACACAGGTCAGACACAGTGGCAGGTCACACAGGGTCAGACACAGTGACAGGTCACATGGGGTCAGACACAGTGGCAGGTCACACAGGGTCAGACACAGTGGCAGGTCACACGGGGTCAGACACAGTGGCAGGTCACACAGGGTCAGACACAGTGGCAGGTCACATGGGGTGACACAGGGTAAAACACTTTCTGTCAGTGCACCATCTTATGTACAGTATGACGTCACAGCATCATATGGTAACATCAGAAAAACAGAGGCATTGTGCACCAGGGCAGCATTTCCATATTTCTTCTGACGAAGCTGTTATTATTATAAATAGGTTAGATTAGGTTAGGTTGCATTAATACATTGGACAACTTATTTACGCTTTAGGGTTAGGTTTTGTCTACAAGATGGTCTGGGGGTCTGGGGTACAACAGCTCCCAGTAGGGCTGCAGCGCAGTGAGCGGATTGTTCTAAACGTTGGTCCCTGTAACCGTAATTGCTGTAAAGGTTAGGTCAGGTTTGATTATGTTATTATAATTGCTTCCTGACACACCCTGGTTAGGTTTAATGCCTTTGTCAGAAGAAATATGGAATTTTTGCTGTGGTGCACATTGCAGCTGCTTTTCTGATGTTACCATATGCTGCCATACTGTGAATGGAATTACATGGCGCACTGACAGGTACCTACCTGAGTCGAATATTACCTACCTGTATCACTTTTGGTCAAATAATCTTACATTCCGTAATTTATAATTTTGCTCACTGAACAATCAACAATGAACATCATCACTAGCAAACATATTGATAGAACACCACTGGCAAATACAGTTGCAGTTGAATACCAGTGGGCATAGCCCCTGCCAAATGTGAACAAAATGCAGAAAATTGGCATGTTTCAGCATTTCATATACAATATAAGCAACTTTTATTTGGTGAAATGTGTTTTGAAATCCTCCTCAGGGTAACGTAAAAGTACCATTTCCTCTTTCAATTTTGTAATGTGTCAAAACCTTCTTTTCAATCTTAAAATAATAGCATGTGGCACATTTTCCCACTTATTTTTTTTTACAAAAGTATGTCAGGCGTCTGATTACCCAAATATTTTTTCTCCTAATGCTAAACAAATTGTCTTTTGTCTGGCTTATGCTCTTGTGATATTTGAAACGATAATCACAGCATAATTAGTGAATACGTTGATAGGAAAATAGGAACCTGTTGGGCCGTTAGCTGTTGGTAAATGAAATAGCATGACGACTCACCTGTACACCGTAGTATAAGTCTTTGATTCGCCACACACAACACAGAGTATTCGAGGCATACCTGATTGCTCTTAAATTGAAATTATTGACTTAAAAAGATTCAAACTGGTCAAATGTTGATGGCACGGCGTAACACATCAATCAACAATCAAACATCCCGATTCGCGATCATAGAAAATCAAGGTTTCATTCCAAACAAGTACACCCGGCCATAACGAGAGCTGACGTCATCGGTACAAAACTCCATATAAGGGTGGGCCTTACTAAGGCCCAAATTTTAAAATCACAATTGAATTTCTCTTAGACCAGATATCTGTGTTTGTTTTCAATGTTACCCCCCTAAGTTTCGCTCTAAGGCCACTAACTTAGCTATCTGAACTCAAAACTAGTGTTAAGGTGGGAATGTCCCTTTAACTTGAAATATCTTTCGGTAGGAAAGTTTTCATGCAAAATGTGATGAATTTACAATATATTTTGGTCTCGTCTGGCGATTTCAAGTGCTAACTCCATATTTGTGGAAAAAGGTCATTATTTCCCTTTAAGAAGCGACCAGAAATAGCGGATCGCCAATACCACAGATAGATTCGCCAAGTCAAGAAACTTCCGCATGCAAAATTGGTAAAATGTTGCAGATTGTTGCAGAGTTTCAAGACGCTGTAATCGTTGCAGATGAAGTCGCAGAGCCCTGAGTCCATCGCCACGGAGATCAGCCGTCAGCGGCCCAAAATTAGTCCGAAGATTTTTGGAAGAAAATTGGAAATTTGGATGTTTTTTGGGGGGGATGCAATGCTGCAAAGCCCAATTGCACGCTACAGATTTAACGATTCTTAATGATTAAAGTGCACAGGTAAATTGTGCAAATACATGCAGTCCCAGTGGCTACATTCATGTATACTGAAATAGTATTGCTGTAACAATATTTTAATGATCATATATATATGTTTCCATTGGTATTTATTTTACATAAATTCACCAGATATATTTAAATGGTGAATCAAACGTCAATCGATTAAAATATTTATTTTGATTCTTTGAATCGGGAAGAATCAATTCTCAAATTTGTATCCGTGAATCGAACGGTGATTGGATCGTTCAGATTCCAAAATGAATCACGATTGAATCGTTCCAAAAAAGGTGAATCAATAACCAGTCTACTTAGTGGTACAGAATCCCGTTATTATGGGTGGCATCATTAGCCCTGAAGAAGCCGCAACGGTGACATATACCTTAGTTTTCCTTCTTTTTATATTCTCGTTTTTATTTTACTATGATCAGATACTATTGATACCATCGTATGGCACAGAACAAGTGTTGAAAATGCACATGTTGTCATTTCTTAGCCCACAACTTACAGAGCACTCATGGTGCCAGTACATTTTGAGAGCACGACCTCCACAAAAAAATAACCATATTTGACTTGATATCCAGAACTTCTAGCCTCAAACGGTGTAGAAGTTGTTTGCCGAACCAGAGAGGAGTTACAAGCTACTGCTGGGTTACAATTGCAGGCAGTTGCCCCGCGGATTGTCACACATGTTCTCCTGCAGTCTACGGGTTCTGGTGGCATTCCATACTTGCGTTTCCCCGTTATCTTGCAGCACCCTATGGCGGTTTGGTGACGTACTTTAGTACGTCACCAATCTGTGCCATTTATCACCAACGCCATCTACCGATATGCACGGAAACCAAGGCAAGCCCAGACGAGACACGCGGGCGTCACTGTACAGTGTACGGCGTATGTGTAACGGCGCAGCTTCCTGGTGAAAGCTTAACACTGGGATAGATGAGACATGTCTCGCAAATATCCGTACAACGGTCTGTGAAACCTCCATACCTTACGCATCTTATGTTACGATAGGCAATGCCATTATTTTACTCTTGCGCATCGGCCACCATGCTATGCATCGGCCACCTTACCTATGCAACACTCTTTATGCATAGCTATCCGTCTGTTCAGCACGTTTTCACTCAGTGGTTTAACTATCGAAGTTCACATTAAGACCCTAAGAGACTACTGTCCTAAGCAGAAAGGCAGGGTCACTGCCCTGCCCTGCCCCCCCCCCCCCATACGATCGACTAAACACAAGAGCAGCACCAAATCACGCTACTGTATTGCAAAATAGACGCAATCACACCTCGATTAGACTGACATACACTGACTCAACTGACATGCGCTCACTCTCTCACTGCGCGTTGTTTCATCCATCCGACCCGGCGAGTTGGTCCCGAGCGGCGTCCCTGAGTCGACGACAACCCTGTGGCAGTCCGTCTGTCCCGGTCGGCACACACGGCTCACTCTCCCCGGGCAGTCTGTATCAGAGCACCCGTGCTTATTGCTTGAGCAGGTCCTCGGCGGCGTCAGGAGTGTAGAAGAGTCGGCAGCGTTCCCTGACAACGGTTCGGCTTCGGTCCCGCACCACTTCTTCTACGCTGAGCTCGGAGCGGTATAGGCGCAGCTGAAAACAGACACGGCGGAACGTCAGAGGTGGAGGTCAGAAGTGGAGAAGTGGGAGCCCTGTTTTTCCTTCGAGTATATGCAACCGTACTTTTAAATATTCACTCAAATATCAATGTTAGCTTCACACATTACAACTACATTGGTGTTAAATAATACGACACTGGTCCACTTGCTATCACAGAAACAGACCAAAAATGACAGCTAGCTAATGAGGGCACAAGACGCTACCAGTGCTAGTTGTCAAGTCGACAAGAATGAAAGATGATAGTCGGGAGATCGGACACTGCCAGCAGGGTCAGCCGACCACACCATCGTCAGAGGCCACCCTCCCCCCCACACACCAGAGGCGCACCTTGGACTGTTGGCGGCGGAGGTCCCGCAGCAGGTCGTGGTTGTCCCTGCTCTCGTCGTTGGTCTCCCGCTGATTCCGCAGATGGTCCACTTGGCCGGCCGTCTCCCTGACACAGCGCTGCAGCGCCGCCTCTCGGAACAGGTAACTCTCCTTCAACTGGCGGCCAATCAAAACACAGCAGTCAGCAGTGTACCATAATTATTTGAATAACAGGCATCTTTAGATAACAATAAATGGATATTGTAAGAATGTTTCTGCTTTATGTGGGATGGGATATATATATATATATATATATATATATATATATATATATATATATATATATATATATATATATATATATATATATATACACATATACATACACATATACATATACATATACATATACATATACATATACATATACATATACATATACATATACATATACATATACATATACATATACATATACATATACATATACATATACATATACATATACATATACATATACATATACATATACATATACATATACATATACATATACATATACATATACATATACATATACATATACATATACATATACATATACATATACATATACATATGTGCGTGCGTGCGTGCGTGCGTGCGTGCGTGCGTGCGTGCGTGCGTGCGTGTGTGTGTGTGTGTGTGTGTGTGTGTGTGTGTGTGTGTGTGTGTGTGTGTGTGTGTGTGTGTGTGTGTGTGTGTGTGTGTGTGTGTGTGTGTGTGTGTGTGTGTGTGTGTGTGTGTGTGTGTGTGTGTGTGTGTGTGTGTGTGTGTGTGTGTGTGTGTGTGTGTGTGTGTGTGTGTGTGTGTGTGTGTGTGTGTGTGTGTGTGTGTGTGTGTGTGTGTGTGTGTGTGTGTGTGTGTGTGTGTGTGTGTGTGTGTGTGTGTGTGTGTGTGTGTGTGTGTGTGTGTGTGTGTGTGTGTGTGTGTGTGTGTGTGTGTGTGTGTGTGTGTGTGTGTGTGTGTGTGTGTGTGTGTGTGTGTGTGTGTGTGTGTGTGTGTGTGTGTGTGTGTGTGTGTGTGTGTGTGTGTGTGTGTGTGTGTGTGTGTGTGTGTGTGTGTGTGTGTGTGTGTGTGTGTGTGTGTGTGTGTGTGTGTGTGTGTGTGTGTGTGTGTGTGTGTGTGTGTGTGTGTGTGTGTGTGTGTGTGTGTGTGTGTGTGTGTGTGTGTGTGTGTGTGTGTGTGTGTGTGTGTGTGTGTGTGTGTGTGTGTGTGTGTGTGTGTGTGTGTGTGTGTGTGTGTGTGTGTGTGTGTGTGTGTGTGTGTGTGTGTGTGTGTGTGTGTGTGTGTGTGTGTGTGTGTGTGTGTGTGTGTGTGTGTGTGTGTGTGTGTGTGTGTGTGTGTGTGTGTGTGTGTGTGTGTGTGTGTGTGTGTGTGTGTGTGTGTGTGTGTGTGTGTGTGTGTGTGTGTGTGTGTGTGTGTGTGTGTGTGTGTGTGTGTGTGTGTGTGTGTGTGTGTGTGTGTGTGTGTGTGTGTGTGTGTGTGTGTGTGTTGTGTGTAGTGTGTGTGTGTATTGTGGTGTGTGTGTGGTGTGTGTTGTGTGTGTGTGTGTGTGTGGTGTGTGTGTGTGTGTGTGTGTGTGTGTGTGTGTGTGTGTGTGTGTGTGTGTGTGTGTGTGTGTGTGTGTGTACACGAGGATAAATTATTTCATGTCAAAAATACACAGGGACGACACTGTCAGCCTATCAGCCATACACAATTAGCTGTTTTGTAATTGTTACCATTATTATACCGCATATGATCCATCATGCTATCTCACATCATGCTCTGAGCTATTACTGAAACATGTACAAATAACACAATAATCGACACATACCTTAGAGTAGAGATCTTTACATGTTTCTGATGTATCTACTTGGCCCTCGAAAGACTTTGTAGGTAATGATTTGTTAAGTGCATAGATAATCTTGTCATCTATAGTGCGAGACTTTTTCAGAACCTCCTGAAAACAAAAACATTGGTCATCAAACAGCCAAGATTCATAAGGTTGGCATTCTTTACCAAAAATGTTGAAACGAGCCCTACATTTGGCTTTACTAACAACATATTCGACACATATATTAAGGCTCTAAGCAGTGGAGTGACAACTGATGTGAGGCATAGTGTAAAGGTGTTCTGGGATTTTTTATTTCTCACCAAACTTGCAACCTAAGGCCTTGCAGCCTAAGGCCTGCCTATAGCCCATCACTGCCTTTACCTTATACAAGTTTGATGATGCAAAGCCAGCCAGATTGAGATGGTGATATGATACAAACTCAAGTTAGTATAACCATAAAAGTTCATAGTTATTCCACGATAATATTCATCATTACCATAATGGATAATAAAAAGACATGGATATCAGACACATACATATGTCTGGCAGTCATCAGTGTCAATATAATCATTAATTGACAACTTCTTCCAATAAATGAAAGGACAAAACATAAACAAGGTCCATCCCTGACAAATGGATATAGTGTGGCGTGGATATGGACGCGGTACCGTTACTCCCAGTACCGTTACTCCCAGCCGGGCACACCATTTGCCGCCGCCAAACGCCTCACGTGTCCCACATTGCACAATCCCGCATACGCGTGCAATGTAGGCACGCGCGTGTATGTATGACGGCGCCCGTCACCAGACCGGTTGAGGTGACCGGGTCCGCGTCCTCATTTCCAAGTATATATACGCGCGCACCAAGTAGTAATACACGCTCTCTTCCCACCAACGCTACCGTGTGTCTCGAGGCGCCACGTCGGTTGAGCACCGAAAATGCTCTTCGACAAGGATCAGTTGTCATCCAGTGCCTGTACATGCCTGATCAGAAAATGTAACGTTTAAGTATTATTAGGATTACAGGTAATAGGCCACTCAAGTCTCAGATACATACATTTCATGCATGATTACCTTAAATATGTTTTCTTTAAAGAGAAACCTTGCAAATGTAAAGTTTCGACCTTCATTTAGGGCCATTTCCTTGCTTCATACCCTAATAACATTGCCTCCAGCAATTCCCTTCCAACCCATGTTCCCCAAGCGATGATAATGGTTTTTATTATGAGGGTTGCATTGTATTTGATATGCTACAGATGGTGTTACCAAAGATCACAATAGCCTAAGTAATGTGATCAGCAGTCACTTACACTAATACCCTGTCTGGAACTGGCTGGTGTTAAATGAAGTTTCTCTAAGGCAGAGTGCAATGGTATTCAGAAAAAGGATGCACATTAACTTCTCTCTTTAAGTAGTTCATCTTGATACAAGTCATGTGTATGAAAGGCATAACATCCAAATTGACATGCTATAGGTACCAATGAAATAATCATTATACCCATCATATGCCATAAAGAAAACATTTGATGTGAACAAAAAAAATGTCACGGACACCATATTGATAGCACATAATCAATGCTGATATTAGGGACCATAACAAAACAAATGAGCAGGGGCATTCGGTAAGACATGGAGGTATCATTTTACTTGCATTCCAACTCCAGGTTCATGCATAGAATTTTCAATCCATTTTTTTAGTGTGCTGATTCCAAATCTGATACTAAATTGTGGGCAAATCAGTCATCAAATCATCCTGACATATATCTACTGCTTCTCCACATTTGATGCAATGGTTAGGCTCTGGCTTATTTGACCCACAAATGGGTATCATATTTGGAATTAGCACACTAAAACACCTTGGGAAAATGTATGCATTAAATTTTAGTCGGACTCCAGGTAAAATTTTACCAACATAGAATGGGAGGGATGAACTGAGGTAAGGCAAGACAAATGTTAAAATGGACAGATTAACCCGCCCTTGACTGGGGTCTCAGCCGAACGCCATTGACTGGGGGGGGGGGGGGGGGGGGGGGGGGGTAAACGCCCCCTGGTTATCTTCCGAACCAATGATCGCAGCGAGACGTGCAAACGCAGCATTCGAAAGCTCTCAATGAGACACAAATATAGCATACACGCAAGTTTCAAATTGAGATCACATATCAGGGCACGGTCAGGTCAAAGGTCAGAATAGAGGTATTTGAGTGTATGGACCATACTTTCCATCCAAAGCCTTCAATTGCAACCATGACCACCCAAAGTTCTCTCAAATGTATAATACACATCCCGCATAGCTAAAGTGAGATTGTTGGCAAATGTCAAGGTCAAGGTCGGGTCACAAAAGGTCACTATTCGCAAAATATATACGAAAATCATGCGACATATGTTTTATAGGTTACTTTACACGTATAATTTGGCAGTGATAGTCATTTTACCACCTCACTTCATTTAACCCTATTCCCTGCGGGGGGCAGATTCTGTCCCCCGGTGGTTTTTCACTTGCCGCCTCTAAACCGTTAGGCCTAGCGTCCTGAAACTTTTTCGACTTTTCCCAAAATTGAATGGCGCGTGTTGTCAAAATTTTGAAAAAATCGGTCCGGCAGAGGCGGTTCCAGGCACCTGTATTGGGGAGGGTGTTACGAATGCGGTTTTGCGGCGCATACTTCCTTCGTGGTTTGCAGTGCAATAAATGCGTCAGAAACAATTGCAATGCAATATGCATCATAGATACTGGGATTGTACATATTTGTGGGGCAGAGGCGAACTCAGGATAAAAATGGAAGGCGATACCCACCCTCAAATTAGGTCCAACTTCAAATTAGTAAGATGATAAAAGCGTTACGCGCATGGGGCCCCCATGTTTTTCCTGGATCCGCCAATGCGCAATATCAAATTGAACAAATTACAGCATGTAATGCCCACATGTGACGTTCATGTCGTCCCAAACAATCACGAACAGCACATTTTTTCTTCTTCAGAAAATCATTTTACATTCCCTGAATGCGCCTATTTTTTTTTGTCTTTTGATATATTAAAGACCAGTACATTTTAAGCTCAAACACGTTTGGGGCATGCAAATCGGTCGAGCCACATGGCCGCGATGACTTTAAAAAATAAATCGGATTTTTTTTTGCCCACCCGCCCCCCATTTTTTAACGGAAAAAAAAACAATGTCGGGGTCTAAAAAGAGGAATATTGTCATGACGAATCGAATGGCGTTTTCCGCATCGAAATCGACCGAGCGGTTCTCGAGATCTCTGTGGGGGGGGGGGGGGGGGCAGAATCTGCCCCCCGCAGGTTAACGTAATTCTGGCCGCCCGCAGGGAATAGGGTTAAGTGAAGTTAGTGTCAAGCTCAGGTCAAAATTCGAAATTTATAAATCTAAATACAAAAGGCATGTTTCTGGACCAGCCTCAGAAATGCAGCGGTGACGTTCATTTGTTCCTAGCTCGTCATTAAAAAAAATCACAAATACGTCATGATGATTTGTTCGTCAAACCCATACTTTAGAAGCCATAACTCAGTCAAAAACGATGATATTGTTTCGAAATTGTGTGTGTGAATTGCCCATATGTGGTTCTCTAATATACATTCCGGCTTTGTTGAATATCTTCGAAAAAATGATTTTGCGGGCATTTGTTTGTACTTTTTTTTTTGTGGGGGGGGGGGGACAAAAACCATAATTTTAGCAAATCCGAGATAGACATTTTGTAGCCCTTGCCATTTGCTATCTTTTGACGCTTTTTTATTTCATTTTTCTCGAAATATGGCATTTGTACGGTCTGTTAAAGTTTAGCTGATTTGTTCGTTAAATTCGTGTGTAGTGACGTCACTAAACTCGCTATAGCTCGGCAAAGTTTCTACGAAATTGCTTCATTTTTGCACATAAGACGTAAATTTGATGTATGAGAAGGTCTCCGAAGTTTCACGTTGATAGCGCTATTGGTTTTTAAGCTATTACGAAAGTCCTTCAGGGGAGGGGGGGGGGGCGTTAAACGCCCCCCCCCCCACCCCCCCCCCACCTCCCGTCAATGGTGGGTTAACACAATTTTAACAGCATTGACAAATTGCAATTGGGGGAAATCATGGTAAACAACCAGCATCCCGAACACATCCTGATGCCGGACTTTTCATGCCATTGGCGATGTAGTGCATCCGTATCATCTACATCGCGAATAGCATGAAAAGCCCAGTGTTAGAGGACGTGTCCATTATGTTTGTATACCCTGCTATGACCATGACCATGAACAATGCTGATATTAGGGACCATAACAAAACAAATGAACAGGTGGGATGGGTAAGACATGGAATGGGAGAGATGAAGTGAGGTAAGGTGAGAACAATGTTCAAAAGGGCAGATGACCACGATTTTAACATTGAGGAAATACTTATTAGATAGGTAGTTTAGTTCAGTTTGAGTTTCAGTGAATCTTCTGCCTTACACTTACACTATACGATAATGTTGATGGCCACTTAGCCTGTAGAACTCTGGCTTATCGAGCTCCATGATCATGGCTCTACTTCAGTCATTGATGTGGATGGTGTGTGTTGCAGGTGTGCCCAGTGAGTGTCGTATAGCCCTCTCCATAGCCATTATATTCATGGGGAGCCCTGGAAGCCATATTTCTTGCCTCGGACCGCGCCAGCCTGACATGTACATGCGTTACATTGACGACTGTTTTTGCGTCTGGTCGCACGGATCAGATGCGTTGACATCTTATTTTGAATATGTAAACACGATCCACCCTACCATAAAGCTCACCATTGAACGATCAGCCACGGCCAACCACCAGGGACAGATCCTTTCTTGGATACCCTCATCAGGGTGCACCCTGATGGCCGCTACAACACCCAGCTCTACATTAAACCGGTGGCAGCCTCCATCATCCTACCATTTGACTCCGCCCAACCATTTAAAATGAAAAAGTCTGTAGCCCAAGTCACAGTTCCTTCGGGCCATTAAGGTTTCCTCCGACCCGGTCAGTACCAAGCGCAGTACAGACATGATCCATGCTTTGTTCCGGGAAAACGGCTACCCGTCCCGTTGGCTTAATGGGGTGGCACGTCAGGCCATGTCACAGCACAACAACAGGAACCCCAATAAAACACCCCACAGACCCACCACGGAAGGATAGGATTTATGTAACCCTCCCTTTCATAAATGACACCCTGACCCGGAGAGTGGACGCCGCTCTAAAGTCTGTCAATCCTAACCTGACAGCGTCTTGGAAGAATGACAACACCATAACTAAACGGCTAGTGCACTCGGCTCTAGAGCCCCCCACCATGTCGCGCCGGGAGAAGGGCCTGTCGCACGTGCGACAGTGGACTGCCTGGTCGATGCACTACTAAAAATGTAGTCTATCAGATCACTTGTGTGAGGTGCGCTACCTCTCACTCAAACGAACCACCTCCGACATACGTAGGGGTGTCAACAAAACGGTGTGTTTAACAACAAAACGGTGTGTCAGATACCGGTTCGATGAACACTTTAGAGACGGTGTGAATCGCACTCAACAAACCCCATTCGGGGAACACATGAGTCAATGCCACCCTAATGAGTCAGAGCCTTGGCTATCCATCGCTATACTCCGTCGATGTAAAGACGCTGCAGACCGGAAGATAGCCGAGGCTCTGGCCATTCGAGACAGACAGCCCAAACTGAATAGTCAGTTTGATACCTGGCAGCTGTTAGGACATTGGAGTGTGTTCCTGGGGCTGGCGGTGTGATAATCTGTGTCTCCTTTGTATCGCCTAGCATGTTAGTGCTAACGTGGATACTCGTATACTGTTTGTAAATGACTGTAAATATGTGAGTGATGCAGCTGTGTAATTCGTTTGGATGGCCTTTGCTCGTGTTGAGGTTCGTTTTTTTTTTTATTGGGGTTTAGGGGCGCTCCGACAACGAAGGTCACATGGCGCCCAAATGGTGTTTCACCATTGCGGTTTCATCAATTCTGATGAAGCCGCAATGGTGAAGTGTTAGTTTGTATCTCTCTTTGTAGGAACAACCTGACAGGCACGTAGCCAAGGGGAGGGCGGCGGGGGCGACCGCCCCCCCCCCCCCCCCCCCTAGAGGCCAGGAGGGCCCTTTTCGGCGCGCTGCGCGCGCCGAAAAGGGCCGACGAGACCGCGCGAAGCGCGGTATCATAGGCCCTTTACTACACGAAGCGTGGTCTTTAGAGAGTTTAGCGGACTTCAGAGGCCCTTTAGGGCCACCAAGGCCCTCTCTGAAAGACCAGAGGGCCCCTTGGACGTTCAAAAGAGCCCTGTGCATGTCAGAAGGGCCCCTGGCAAGACCGAAAGGGCCCCTGAGCGGGTCAGAGGGCCACCTGAGCACGTCGAATGGGCTCCCTGAACACGTCGAAATGGGCCCCTAGCCCAGCACAGAGGGGCCTCTGGGCAGGTTGAGAGGCCCCTGAGCAGGTTGAGAGGCCCCTGAGCATGTTGACAGGGCGACAAAGCGGCCAGTGCAGTCCTTTGCCAGGTCATAAGGGCCCCTGAGCATGTTGGAGGGCCCCTGGACAGACCAGAGGGCCCCTGGGAAGTTAAGATGGCCCCTGTGCAGGTCAGAGGGGCCCTGACCAGACCGAAAGGGCCCCTAGGTGGGTCAGAAGGGGCCCCTGAACATGCCGAATGAGCCCCCTAGCCAGCACAGAGGGGCCCCAGGGCAGGTCGGAGGGCCCTCGGAGCATGTCGCAAGGCGACAAAGCAGCCAGCGCAGTCCCTTGCTAGGTCGGAAGGGGCCCCTTAGAAGGTTAAAGGGCCCCTGAAGAGACCAGAGGGCCCCTGGAGAGGACCAGAGGGCCCTGGAAAGTTAAAAGGGCCCCTGCGCAGATCAGAGGGGCCCCTGAACAGACCGAAAGGACCCCCTGGGCGGGTAAGAATGGCCCCTGAACATGCCGAATGTGGGCCCCTGGCCAGCACAGAGGGGCTCCAGGGCAGGTCGGAGGGCCCCTTGGCATGTCGGTAAGGGCGACAAAGCAGCCAGCGCAGGCCGACCAGAAGAGTCGCTGGGCCAATCGGAGGGGCTCCTGGGCAAGTCAGAGGGGCCCCTGGCTAGACCGAAAGGGTCCCTGGGCCGGTCGGAAGGCCCCTTGAACATGCCAGATGAGTTCCTAGCCAGACTGGAGGGGGCCCCTGAGCAGGGGCGGCGGAATGCAGGGGCAGGGTACCCAAAATTCCCCCAGTCAAAAATCCTGGGGCAAAGGGTAGTTTTGCCCCCCCCCCCCCCCCCAGATTTTAGCCTGCTCAATCAGGGACAATATGACCCTTCCCCTCCCCAGGATTTTCATTTGAGGGGGGGGGATTTTGGGTACCCTGTGCCCCGCAATCCGCCGCCCCTGCCTCTGAGCATGTTGGCAGGGGTGACAAAGCAGCCAGTGCAG
Source organism: Chirona hameri (assembly GCA_036785665.1). Taxonomy (NCBI): domain Eukaryota; kingdom Metazoa; phylum Arthropoda; class Thecostraca; order Balanomorpha; family Balanidae; genus Chirona; species Chirona hameri. The sequence goes on from JAXIVJ010005759.1 coordinate 71,524, forward strand.
TCCCTGGCCAGGTCGGAAGGACCTCTGAACAGGCTGAATGGGCCCCTTGACACACAAGAGGGGGCTTCTTGGAAGGTCAGAGGAGTATCTGGTGAGACCGGAAGGGTCAAAGCACGTAGAGATTGCAGATGAAGATTAAATATAAAGAGGACATACTCCACAATAAAAATATTAAAAGCGGAGCTTTCACATATATTGTAACACTCTTCG
>JAXIVJ010005760.1:0-71732 GCA_036785665.1 Chirona hameri
TGTCCAGAACAACGATTTTGCTCTTCAAAAAACTTCAAAATGAGAAATTGATAAATGTAAATAAAAAGGCATGTTCTTAGACCAGTTTAGGCTCAGGAATACCAAAAAAGTAATTATTTGTTCGTATCTTGTCCAATAATGTCAAAAAGTTATTAAAAAATGACGTCATCAGTTTCTTACACTTAGGAAGCCATCACTAAGTCAATAATGGAGATATTGGTTTGAAATTTGGTATGAGTATTGTCCATACTGAGGTCTCTCACATATATTCCAGTTTTTCTAATATCTCTGATAATTTTGATTTTGTGGGGATTTTTCCAAAAAATCAGTATTTTTTGTTAATTTTAGGGGTCAAAAACCGAAATTTGGAAAATCCGAGATTGCCATTATAAAGAAAATGACATTTTGTATCTTTGGTGAATTGGGTATGCAATTTGCTTTAAAACTCTGTTTTCTAAGATTTTTCTAATATTTCTCATTTGTTTACCAACATGACGTCATCAAAATATTATTATCTCCCAAAATACCTAACCAATTTCAAATAAATTTTTACATCCAATGTATAATTGTTGTAAACTCAGCTACCAAACAAAATCAGCAAGATGTATCTTATGTGTCAAAAGTTATTCAAGAAAAACCTCAGGGGGGGGGGGCTGTCAGGCCCCCCCCCCCGTTGGACGAGGGTTATTAAAGCTATCTATATGTACGATTTTTAATCCACCCTCAGAAAACGGTTGTATTAACCTCGTTCGTTTTATTTTGTCTTTTTTATGGCCCCATACAAAACAGAAAAGCATCCTTTCAAGATTTGTAATGCATTTATCAGACGGATTGGGTAATGCCATGAACATTTTGACCAATTTTGAGAGCAGTAAACTTTCCACGATTTATATTTTCCCAATCGTTGACAAGTTTCGCCTGTTCCATTGCTTTAGCTTTTTTTAATCGCAATAATTTTATATTCGATATTGCTATCTGTTACTTTCGCCACGTTTCGGTCAAATGTTATCCCCAAAATGTTGAGCTCATTCACAACCCTGATACTGTGTTGCGCACTGTGCTGCTCTCCTGATAATATGCCTATTGGCATACAGGACGTTTTTTCTAAATTTATTTTGAGACCAGACTGTCGACTAAAGCTCACCAGTTCGGTGATAGCTCCTGCGATAGAACTTTCAGATTCATCTAAGAAAATAATCGTATCGTCTGCATATTGGCTTATTCGTATCTCGTGGTCTGACGCTATTTTTATTCCGGTCAGGAGGCTGGACTTCATTATTTGTTCTGTTAGCACAGAGACAGCCAAATTAAATATATATCCTGAGGCAGGATCCCCCTGTCTTATTCCTCGATGAAGATTTATCTTTTTACCTAGATATCCCTTAAGCAATATACGCGAGTAATTTGTAGTATTCAAATATAAATGGTGTATCAGTTGTAGCATGTTATGTCCAAAGTTTAATTCACCGATTACTACTCGAATATAGGACCAGGCGACTGATTCAAATGCCGCTTCAAAATCAGCAGCTGTAATGGTTCCTGGTTTCCCGTTCTCTTTAGTCCAATGTATTATATCATACACGAGCCTGTTGTTTTCGCCTATAAAACGTCCAGGTGTATATGCTGTTTGTGCAGGATTGATAAGTTGTCATCATACTTTTCATCCTATTAGAGATGACAGTAGATATTATTTAGATATTATTATAGATATTATTTTGTAATCGGTGTTAAGCAGCGTGATAGGCCTCCATCCTTTGTATGTGTACGGGACTTCCCTTTCTTGGGAATTAATGTGATTATGCCTTCTTGATGTGACTGTAGTCCAACAACTTCAGAGAGGGAAGTTCTGAACGTTCGGTACAGAAATGGTCCTATCTCTAGCCAGAAGTTGCGAAAGAACTCTACTCGGAATCCATTTAAGCCAGGCGTTTGTCCTTTGAAATACCTTGAAATTTGTAGTTAAATTGCGCCGCGAAGCGGCGCGATTTTTATAGTTTTATTCCCTGGACAACTGCATTATTACTGTTGAAAGGCCCAGGGTCCCTTCAGATCGTCTAGGGGCCCTTCCGACCTTTTCGACGCCCTTCCGACATGTCCAGGGACTCACCTGGGATCCGCGAAGCGAAAAGACATGTGGATTTTTTATTTTTTATTTTATTTTAATATTTCAATTTGTATTTATCCATCATCTGCAGCACACAGACATACACACACCTACACACACCTACACATACCTACACACACCTACACACACCTACAATCACCTTCCAACGACTAGCATCAACACATTTAGTTTTCCGTCCTATACTTCCCTCTGGTCTCTCCCTCATCCACCATCTCACAACAGGTCCGAGCATACAAGCGCATCACTCCTACCGCACATCAGCATTGCGAGAATGCTCGAAATAGACTGGCATACACAGGGAGAGACATAATCATGTCTCCCTCATTTACTTCATCGCACATTCGCTAGCGCCTTATCTATGCCTCCCCATATTTCATCGAACTTTATTATTTCACAACGACTCTGTGCCATGCATTTCTCATTCATAATGTCAATCTTAAACTTGACCGTGAACAATTTCACACTAAGGTTTATATGTTTTGATATATGCTTTTTCCTACAGATATAACCTGATTCATGACCATGTTATCAGATACACTAAAAATGATTTTCCTCGAGTTAAATGCTACCATGCTAGTTACTATGTCTAGGTTATTAATGAAACTTTCAATATTTTTCCAAAAACAATTTACTTCTTTGCAATACCAAAACTTATGTTCTATGGTATCAATGTGTGCTGTGCACCTGCAACACACTGGTGAATCCTTGATGCCCATTATATGCAACATTTTGTTGGTAGCGACAATTTGTGTAATTATTTTATAACTTAAAATATGATAGTAAACTGACGAATTTGTGTAAATTGACAGATATATATCTGCCCAGTTTACTTCCTCATATTTTACTTCCCATCCCTGCTCCCACGAATTTCTTATTTTTTTAGTGTGTTTTTGTAATATAATATTATACAAATATTTGGCTCCTTTTTCTTTACTTAATACGAACTCCACTTGTGGATGGATAATAGGGTATTCAGCTCGCACTTTCCATGGTATAGATTTCCATTCACGCGATAAGCTCCTAATCAATCCAATGTAATCTAAGTACGATCCACCTAGCTGATACATTTGTTTTACCTGCTGAAATGATAAAATATGTCCCAAATAATCCATAATGTCACTAAGATAGTATAGACCTCTTTTCCGCCAGGCCTTAATACAAGTTGTTTTGTGTTTTGTTACATCAGAGTACCACAAACCGCATCTGTTCATATTCTCAGCGTCAATCTTTATTCCACTACTTACATTGGCGAAGGCTCTTAAGACTTCGGCCCAAAAAGGGTTGAATATTTGTTTGGCCAATTTCGCAAGTGAATCGCTATTCATCTCCCATAAATATGTACCTTCAGATACAGTTTCTTGAAACAGTGAGGTCCAACTATGTTTTGATTGTATTTCCCTTTGTATCCATGTCGCTTTAAGAGCTTCGACATACGTCTCAACTTCTATCATTGCAAGACCTTCCTCGGTATATGGTTTACAGATACTCAATCGCTTTAACCGATCCACTTTTCCGCCCCATATAAAGCGAAACATAATGGTTTGCAATCTTTTCATAAAATCCTTAGGTGGTTTTGGGAGAGAGACCAGTATATGAGTAAGTTTTGGCAAAAGAAGTGCTTTAACTAAGGCTATCTTTCCCCTCACAGTTATATGTCTCCTTTTCCAACTATTCATTATTGACTGTATGAGTCTCAATTTACTTTCGAAATTTTCTTCGTGGGCGTCCTTCTCATCATTTGTAAACACAACTCCCAAAACTTTCAGCTCTTTAGTCCATTTGAAATTAAAGTTTCCATCCATCACTTCACATTCCTGCTCACTTGCACCCACCCAAAAAGCTTGTGTTTTTGAAATATTTGGCTTAAGGCCAGAGTATTTTGCAAAAATCCCTAAGTCGTGAAAAAGCGCCCTGCACGAGTTTACACTTCCATCCAAAAAGCACAGCACATCATCGGCATAGGCAGATATTTTGTACTCCATATTACCAATCTTAACACCTTTGATATTAGCATTGTTTCGTATCATTTCCAGTGCACATTCTATAACAATCAAAAATATGTACGGACTTAACGGATCACCCTGACGGCAGGATCGTTCCAGCATTATCTTTTCCGAAATATGACCGTTATACACTAATCGCGAGTATGACCCGATGTAGAGCATATTGAACCACTTCTGTGTTGATTCAGGAAAATTTCGTCTTTGCATCACCGTCCTCGCAAACTCCCAATCAACGGCATTAAAGGCGTCCTCAATGGAATGGACATGTGGAATTGGTGCTATATATATATAATACAAAGAGGGCTTACTCTACAAGAACAATTCAAATCGGAGCTTTCGGGTATATTATAACACCCTGACGAAGGGCGTTACAATATATCCGAAAGCTCCGCTTTTAATATCTTTCTTGTGGAGTAAGTCCTCTGTGTATTTAGTCTTCATCTGGGATATCTACGTGCTGTTGCCTGTTGGCCCTTCCGGTCTGACCAGGGACTCCTCTACCCTTCCAAGATGTCCCTCTTGTGTGTCAAGGGGCCATTCGGCCTATTCAGAGGTCCTTCCGACCTGGCCAGCGACTGCACTGGCTGCTTTGTCGCCCTGCCGACATGCTCGGGGGCCCCTCCGACCTGCCCAGGGGCCCCTCCAGTCGGGCTAGGAATTCGTCCAGTATGTTCAAGGGCTCTTCCGACCAGCCCAGGGACCTTTTTGGTCTAGCCAGGGGCCCCTCTGACTTGCCAGGAGCCCCTCCGATCTGCCCAGCGACTCTTCTGGTCGGAATGCGCTGGCTGCTTTGTCGCCCTGCCGACATGCTCAAGTGGCCTCCGACCTGCCTTGGGGCCCTCCGTGCTAGCTAGGGGCAATTCGGCATGTTCAGGGACCCTTCTTACCCGCTCAGGGGTCCTTTCGGTCTGGTCAGGGGCCCCTCCGATCTGCACAGGGGCCCTTTGAACTGTCCAGGAGCCCTATGGTCTCTTCAGGGGCCCTCCAGCCTTCTAAGGGGCCCTTCCGACCTGACAAAGGACTGCGCTGGCTGCTTTGTCGCATTGCGACATGCTCTGAGGGCCCTCCGACCTGCCCTGAGGCCCTTCAGTGCTGACTAGGGCCCATTCGGCATGTTCAGGGGCCCTTCTGACCCACCTAGGGGCCCTTTCGGTCTGGTCAGGGGCCCCTCTGACCTGCACATCGGCCCTTTTAACTTCCCAGGGGCCCTCTGGTCTGTCCAGGGGCCCTCCAACATACTCAGGGGCCCTTATGACCTAGAAATGGACTGCGCTGGCCGCTTTGTCGCCCTGCTGGCATGCTCAGGTGTCTCTTGACCTACCCAGGGGCCCCTCTGTGCTGGCTAGGGGCCCATTCGACGTGTTCAGGGGCTCTCTAACCCGCTCAGGGGCCCTTTGGGTATGGGTAGGGACCCCTTTGAGATGCACAGTGCTCTTTTGAACGTCCAAGGGGCCCTCTGGTCTTTCAGAGAGGGCCCTGGTGGCCCTAAATGGTCTCTGAATTGCTCTAAACTCTCTAAAGATCACGCTTCGCGTGGTAAAGAGCCCATTATACTGCGCTTCGTGCGGTCTCGTCGGCCCTTTTTGGCGCGCTGCGCGCGCCGAAAAGGGCCCTTGGTCGCCGAAAAGGGCCCGCCTGGCCTCCAGGGGGGGGGGGGGGGGGGGCAGCTGCCCCCCCCCATTGGCTACGTGTCTGGAGTCAGGAATGGGTGCATCTGCAAGTTCGCAAGTGCACCCCTCTTTTTGTATCTCAGAAACTACTTGCCCGATCGAGTTGAAATTTGGTGTGGTGTCCGGCAACAGAACTAGGAGAGCAGCACCCTTATGCGTGCACATACCAACCGCACCACTCATTTCCTTCGCGCTTGCTCGTTCATCGCCAACTACGGCGCTTACTGGTTATGATTGTTATTGCAAAATCCGTTGGTGATTTTGCGTACCGTTCTCAGTATTTATTTACCTACGCATTTACTGGCAATGTTGGGGTTGTAATGTTAATAATTGGGGTTGTATTTTTTGAGGATGCGGTTGTAGCTACAACCCCGAAAGTATATAAAGTTCCACCCATGCCTGTCACCGCCAGAGGTCACCTGTCACCGCCAGCGGCCCAGTCACAGAAGAATGGACAAGACAAAAGCCGTGCTGTGTATCGGGCAGAAGAAAATGTGAGTACAAATAACCGGAAAGTTGTTTGTATACTACTCGTTCTGTAATTTTTGCAAGACAGGGAACAAGATAAGTCTCAAAGACGAGCGGTCGCTGGCTGAACCAGAGCTTTTATAGATCTGCTGGATAACGGCCAACTTCCACGAATCAGGCACGATGCCCGTCACCAGGCTAGTGTTCACCATACACAGTATGACAAGGGATATGGCATCAAGGCATTGTTTTAGGAAATGCATCGGTATTCCGATATTATTTATATATTTTGGTGTTTCGATATCACGTCGCGTGCCTATCGATATCATATCGCGGGTGTGATATCTTATGATATCTTGCCGTGTCGAGTGATAGCGTTTCACTCAATATTTTGCCACTCGATAGATATTTTGCCACTCGATATTTTGCATTTCGATGTTTTGTCTGCCGTCCGAAAAAGGGTAATGTTTGAGAACTGCAGTGTCGGCAGCTGAGCCACCTTCACAAGAATCCTCTGCTAGCGCCATCTATGTCGTACCCACCCCGACTGGGGCGACATCGAGCGGCGGCTGTGACAACGGCGATGATCTGGAGCAGGGAACATGGGCCCCACATTTTTTGGTCAAGCTTTTCGCTAAAATATTTTCTATTGCCTAATGAGGAAAATTGGAGACAGCAAAAGGTTCGCCAAGACGATCAGAGCTTAAACGGCTGCAAATACATATTTCATAGGATGGTTTGGGTTATTTCAAGACGAGATCAAAGTTTTACTGGTCCCCTCACCACGAAGGAACGTCCATTCATGACGTTCCTTCGTCCCTGCGGAATTTGTCCCTATCGACGTTGCTCCGACGTCGGCCCAACGTCAGCCCGATATTTGGCCGACGTCGGGCCGACGTCTTCTATGTCGGCAGGGCCGGCGCCACATATGTTCGGTTGGGGGGGGGGGGCATCTTTTCCAGAAAAAGGGCCCTTGGCAAAAAGGGACCACCCAGCCTGCAATATTATGTAATATATATATTCAATATTATTTCCGTCATTCTCGTTCCCGCACGGATTACCATTTATTTATGATCAAACTTGATCACTTTAAATAGAGCATCACAACCTTTATTTTCAAGTGACATTGTGGCGTCATACAGTTAAAGTTTTTACTCAATGTGACTAAGTTATCAATTATAACTTTTTCAATTCTTGCGACATGTACGAAGGATGTTTACTATAGTTCACTAGTTACCAGAAGGAATTTACTAGTCATCACATTTTATTTCGGTGATATTATCTCAGAAAGGCACGTAGCCAGGATTTCGTCCAGGGGGCGGGGGACGGCGCCTCGAAAGGGCCCCTTCCCGAGCGTTGAAAAGGCCGTTTCCCAAACGTTGAAAGGGCCAAACAAAACGGATGAAAAGGCACGTTACAAGGATGGGAAATGCAGTATGACAGGAATGGCATGGGCCATACCAACTTTTAGGAGCCGGAGTTAGCAAACTGCCATATCAACTTTGGAACCAGCTACACCAATTTGGAATCAGCTATACCAACTTGGAATATTTTTTTTTAGGCTCAAGACCTGGAACTCTTAATCAAATTGCGCCGCGGAGCGTCGATTTTTTTTTATAGTCTTATGCCCTGGATATGCATTCCCATCAATGCGTCGCATTGCGTGTGGTGCGGGCCTCTAACAATGCTATTTGCGTTTAAAAGTGCGGTAAAAAAGTGCTAAAGTGAACAGTTTTGCCCATTTATATAGGAAAGTAGCAACATAACATAACTATGCGCCGAGAAACGGCCCGATTTTTTGTTCTAAGCCGCATATAATTGAATTTGTAGTTAAATTGCGCCGCGGAGGGGCGCGAAAACTTTGAGTTTTATTCCCTGGACAACCACATTCTTATACTATTGAAAGGCTCAGGGTCCCTTCAGATCGTCTAGGGGCACCTCCGACTTTTCCAACGCCGCTTCCGACCTGTTCAGGGACTCATCTGGGATCCGCAAAAAGACATGATGTGGATTGGGTGATATATATATTAACCCGCGCACTGCAGGGGGGTTGATTTCCGCCCCCCCCCCCCACCTCAGGTTTTTCAAAGATAGCGAAAAAACGGCGGCGTGCAGCGGCGCCAAGTTTTGATACACCTGTTCGGACATCAATTGCGCACACTTTGAAGAAAACAAATTTGCTCGGGTCATCTCAGGTCAGGTCACCAGACCAGTTCAAGTGACCCCACCACCAAAAATGTTTGCAGTTGTGCCAAAGCCACAGTTTTTCACCGATCAGGTTGAAACTTACAGGATGTCATGAGGGCATCAGTACTTACAATTCGTCTATCTCAGAATTTTGATATCGGTGACCTAAGGTCAGGTCAATTTCGTAACCTCCCCATAAGTCGATGGGGAAATATACAAATGCTTCCTATTTCAAGGATATGCATGGCACTAGTCCAATTACTTCTAGATCATGTTATTATAGGATATTCTTGATGATCCAAGTGTAAGTTTTGTTCAGTGATCCCTATTGGGTCATTTGAGGTCATGCGAGGTCACCATCACTTTTTGTCAATAACTCTCGACATAATGCAGATAGAGAAGTAAAACAGACATCAATGTGTTTGTCTCGTCGAGACACGTCTTCCCATATGCAACATGCCCTACTTGGGCACCACTTGACCTTGACTTTAAGTCAAATTGTTAACTTAGCTTAACAAGGTCACCATATATATCATTCAAAGCGCCTTGACAAGATAAACACAATGGCGTAAACAGTTTTCAGTTATCTATATCAAGTAAAAAGTTAATTGCAAAAAACGATTTAGCAAAAAATGATTTTTCCCCTTTTTGACCTCTGGAGCCTCAAATATTGACCTGAGATCAAATCTGAGGACACCATAGCGATTACAAATTTCACTGGATGGCGTTTGCTTTTTTCGGTTTGTTTCTAACTATCATCGTTTCTGAGATATATGGGAATTTCTTGAGCAATGTCCTAAAACAGAAACGAACTGGACAATTTGACCGTTGATGACTTCTGGTGACCTCAATTTTGACCTGACTTAAAAAACACTCAAATACTTTCGATAGAACATGTATGAAGCAATCAAATTTTTTTCCGCTTCTCGCTACGTTGCGTAGTTTTTTAGATCTCAGGGAATGGCGGAAATCATCCCCCCCCCCCCTGCAGTTCATGTTCGGCGCAAAGCCCCTGCAGTGCGCGGGTTAAATACAAAGAGGGTTTACTCTACAATACAGATTAAAAGCAGAGCTTTCGGATATATTGCAACACCCTGACGAAGAGTGTTACAATATACCCCAAAGGTCCGATTTTAATATTTTTATTTTGGAGTATGTCCTCTGCATTTAATCTGCATCTGGGATCTCTATGTGCTTTTGGCTCTTCCGGTCTGACCAGGGACTCTTCTGACCTTCCAAGAAGCCCCTCTTGTGTGTCAAGGACTCAATGGGCACATTCAGCAATCAGCCTGTTCAGATGTCCTTCCGACCTGGCCAGGGACTCAGGGGCGGCGCCACGGATTTTTTTTTTGTCGGGGGGGGGGGGGGGGTCGAAATTTAGGGGCCTCCATTTGCGAGGGGGCCTCCATTTGAGAGGGGCCACCATTTGAGAAGGGGCCTTTGACCTCCATAGACCTCCTCTCACCTCCCCTCTGGCTTCCGGAGGGCCGCTTCTGGACTTCAGGGGCACCTCTGACCTCCATATGACCCCTCTGGCCTACAGGGGACCAGGGGCGTAGGCAGGCTTTCTTCTAGGGGGGGGGGGCAAATGGGATGAGAGGGGCCCTCGTAGCCAAAGGAGTCCCACATAACTAAAACAGTACAATATGTTGTATGTTGTGACAAATAACTTTCGACAACGAAAACAATATTTATTTTTTATTTTTGGGAGTCAAACACCTAAAATTTTGCAAATCCGCGATAGACATTTTCAATATAATGCTATTTCCTTTCTTTCAACATTTTTGTAATGCAATTTTCTTCAAAACTCTGTTAACTACGGATTTCAAACATTTATTATTTTCCCACCAAAAATGGCACGACATGATTAACCATCGATCGAACCGCAACATGGAATTTGATGCAGATTCTAAGATAAAAATCCCCACCCATTGCCCAAAGACCCCAGCCAATGCCGGGCTAATACCCGTACATTGTCAAAGTCTTTTACTCCTCTCAGATGTTACTAGCATACACTGAAAAACAATGAGACTGGTCGTCCTTCGAGAGCCTCACAGGCGCTCGACCGGCAGGCCACCTCCACCACAGGACCCTCTAAAGGACAGCGAAGGCCCTCTACAGATTGGCAGGGCCCTCTTAAGGCCAGTAGAGGGCCCTCTACATATTGGCTGGGACACTCCGCAGATCGACAGGGCCCCTAAAGGCTGGAAGGCCCTAGTGAAAAAGTGTTGTTGGACTGTGTGGGAATCCTACAGAGAGCCTGTGGGATTGTGTGGGATCAGTGGGACTGGTTCTGTGGGAATCCTACAGGACTCTTCAGTCCTGTAGGATTTCCTGTAGGAATGTGTGGGAGCTGTGAGACTAGTCCTGTGGGACTGGTCCAGTCCTGTAGGATTTCCTGAACTCCAGTCCTGTAGGATTTCCTGTGGGAATGTGTGGGAGCTGTGTGACTAGTCCTGTGGGACTGGTCCTGTGGGACTCCAGTCCTGTGGGAATATGTGGGAGCTGTGGGGCTCCAGTCCTATGGGATTTCCTGTGGGAATGTGAGGGAGCTGTGGGACTAGTCTTGTGGGACTCCAGTTCTATGGGATTTCTTGTGGGAATATTTGGTAGCCATCGGCTATCTGTGGGACTGGTGCTGTGGAATTCCACAGCCCTGCATTTCCAGATGGAATGTGCCTGATCTGAGGCAATGGTGATGTGTTGAAAATACGCTCCTCAGGATTGTATATGTTGCAATTGCCAGCGGAACCGTTGGATATTTTCTGCTCTGGCATTATACCGACATGTGATATAATGCCAGAGCAGATAGATCCATTTGGCAAATCGTAACGTAACGGCTCTTTGTGATCTGATACATGACGAAGCCGAGAAACTAGGCAATGATACGTCAATGCAAAGTTTGCAAACCCGTGGCCTGTTCACGGAACATGCGGGTGGCTGCGGTTCGGCGGTCAGCAGTGGTCGGCATCAGAGGGGGGGGGGGGTGATAACTAGAATGGTTATGGGGCGAACTGTATGACGTCACACGGCTGTGGTAGGCTGCGGTTCCGGCGGTCGGTACGAAGCAACCGCAGGAGAAATGTCACGTAAAGTGGCGCGCGCGGCATTCAGTGTTCAAGAGACTTGTGATGACGCATGAGGAAAGGGGCGGGGCTAGAGCCTCCTGGAAACCGCCGGACCGCAGGTGGCCATGAACAGGTCTCCTTTTTACTGGTATTTACAAAACAACACTCATGCAATCGTCGTACGATCATCATACCGATCATACGGAACACCGCTGCTATCAGCATACCGATCCCAAGGGGGGCGCCAAGCCAAGGGGGGCGCCTCCCCCCTTGGCTACGTGCGGCCGTGCCTGGTGTGGACTGTGGTTAATTAACAGCCATGCCACTGCAACTTAGCAGTAATGCGCATGTATAAGTTGCTCAGCTTTTTTAGAAGCGGAAAGTACGCCAACTGAACCCGACCCTGCGAGCGCTGATGTCCGAGCGGGACTCTGCTCGTGACACCTGGCTGTGCTTACGTACGTCAGAAGCCAAGGATGATTTTACCCGGCTTCGCAACCAGGTGAAGAGCCGTCTGATCGCAGCAAGACGCCAGTTCCTGTGTAGCGAGTTGGTGTCGGGGGAACGCCGCAACTTCTGGTCCAACTTCAAGAGGTTCGCCAAGGCGCCCCCGATGCCAGCCGGGAACGCGTCCGCAGAGACACCGGAAGAAGCTGAAGCAGCGGCGGAAGAGATGAACCGCTACTTCGCCGCGGTGGGGCCGCGCATCGCCAACGACCTCCAGAGCGCAGTCGACGCCGGCCGCTCGAACCTGAGGCCACCTACCGTCTGCGCTGCGGGTTTCCGGTTTCAGCCGGCGACACTCCCAGAACTGTCTCGCTGTGTTGGACGGATGAGCTCGTCGCGCGCGGTAGGGCTGGACGAGGTTCCACTCGCGGCGGTGCGTGAATGCTTTCCTGTGATAGGGCCGCATTTATTACGTCTTGTGAACTTGTCACTGATAACGAAAGTGTTCCCCGAACAGTGGAAGATGGCTTGTGTTGTCCCAATTCCCAAATCTGGTGACCCAAGAGTACCATCCAATAACCGACCCATATCGTTGCTAAGTGTGCTATCAAAGATTTTGGAAAAGGTGGCCTGCTGCCAACTGACCACCTATCTACACTCTGCACACTTGCTTAACCCATCTCAGTACGCCTATAGGTCACGCCACTCCACCGAGGATGCCGTGCTCGACGCTGTCGAGCGCCTGGTCACCAACACCGACAACGGACTGATTTCGTCGGTAACGACGATTGATCTTTCGAAGGCGTTCGACAGCGTCGATCACGGCGTTCTCCTCACCAAGCTATCTTGGTATGGTATTGACGTGGATTGGTTTAGGAGCTACCTGAGCGGTCGTCGGCAGATTGTGCGTGGCGGACGGCTAGCTCTACCTATGTCTTGCGGTGTGCCGCAGGGTTCGATCATCGGACCAATCCTCTTCATCATGTTCACCAACGACCTTTCCGGACATCTGACTCATGGCCACCTCATCTCATACGCCGATGATACTATGCACCTCGACTGCGCGTCCCCTGACAGACTGGGTCTTGACTCTCTCAAAAATAGACTAGAGCTCACACTCAGTGAGCTCAAGTCCTGGTTTAGCGCGAACTCACTGAAAATGAATGAGAAGAAAACGGATTTTCTGCTTATCGGATCCAAGCCAAATTTGAAAAAATCCACGGACTTCCACTTCATCATTGACGGTTTGGCCGTACATTCATCCAAAAAGGTAACAATTTTGGGCGTAATAGTAGACACCTGTCTGTCATGGGACGAGCACGTCACGCGGGTGATCCAAAAATGCAATGGCATTCTGGTCTCTCTGTACAAAATTCGTCATTACTTTTCGACAGACATTCTAAAGACTCTCATTCAGGCGTACGTATTTCCTCACATCACGTACTGCCTCTGCGTATGGGGTGGGGCAGCCAAGGGTCAGCTCCAAAGAATCCAAAAAGTCATCAACTTTTCGGCTAGAATCATCTCTGGAACCAAAAAATACGAACATATCACCCCGGCTTTAAATTCTCTCGGATGGCCGAGGATCGAAACCCTGGTGGCACACCGTGACGCAATCAAGACCTACAAGGCACTGAGGGAAGAGGGCGCGCCTATCGAGATCCGCGCGCTGTTTACGGCGCGTGCGGCTGTCTCCTCCCGCGAGACACGCTCGTCGGAGAGCGGAGACCTCCACCTCCGCAAATGCAAACTTACTGCCACCCAAAAGGCTTTCTCATATCGCGCGGCCTCAGCTTGGAACCGTCTACCATCCTCTGTCAGATCTGCTCCGACTCTGGGCGCTTTTAAAGCGGCTGTTCGTGAGACCGTGGAGTGAGGAAATGTGTTTTTATCTTTTTGACCAATCCACTGCTTTTGTGATGTTAGTATATGTGACGTTGGTATGTGCATTGTTAACGCGAATTGTGCTGTCTTACATTGACAGGCAATTTTTCAGCCTGTTGGCAGTTCTTGTATAATGTGCGGGTGGTGGCGGTACTATGTTTAGTACCGCCGACACCAGTGTAGAGATGGCGCCTGTGTCGCACACGTCCGCCATTACCGTTACAAATACAGTCCTCTCTGAGACGTCGTCGTGTGCACAGCGGAGTGACACTGAGACTCGAACATGGCGCAGCCGGCAGGGTCCGAGGGGAGCGACCCCGCCTCAGTAACTATACCGATGCCGAGTGACGACGAGGACCAACCAGTGACGCAATCAGCGGCCCACAGTGCCGTCTCTCCGTCGATGGCGAGGGACGCCAAACCCCACCGACTGGAGCTGACCAGCGACCGCGGCGCCTCTTACCGGCTGTGGCGCCAGCGGTGGGATGATTACGCCATGCTGGCAGGGCTGTCGAGCAAGCCTCCGGCCCTGCAGATGGCAATCCTCCGCACCTGCCTGTCGGACGAGGCCCTGACTGTCGTGGCAAATTCCGACGCGCCAGCGGCCCAACGCAACGACCTGTCCGCCGTCCTGGCGCACCTCGAGCGCTACGCACGCGGCCAGGTGAACGAGGTGATAGAGCGGAGGACATTTAACATGTGCGCGCAGCTCGACGGCGAGTCATTCGATGACTTCGCCACGCGTCTGCGCGACTTAAGCAGGGACTGCGGTTTCTGTGACCACTGCAGGGATTCTCTAATCCGTGATCGGATGGTGGTCGGTCTGCGTGACCCAGCCACCATCAAACGCTTGTGCGCGGTGCCGTTGCTGTCGCTGCAACAGGCCACGCAAATCTGCCGGTCAGAAGAGGCCGCCGCTCGTGACGTCACGACCATCACGGGCAGCGACGCGGACGCCGTGTCCGCCTGCAGCACGCCGCGTCTCCGCGGCGACGCCCCCGCCCAGAACCGCCGACGCCAGGGGAGCCGCGGTGTCCGATTTCAGCCTCGGAGTCCCACCCCTCCCCGGCGCCGGCTGGGATCAGAGGTCGCCGAACCGGAGATGGACGACGCTCCGGCGGCCTGCCGTAACTGCGGTGAGCGGCACAGCCGTTCAGCCCGATGCCCGGCGGCCAACCGCCCATGTTATAACTGTGGACGACTGGGCCACCTGTCACGGATGTGCCGCAGCGCCCGACGCCCGTACGAGTCGTCGGCATCCGCCATCACCATGGCCACGACCGCGGGCGGGTCGGCACCGACCGTCCGCGTGACCGTCACAGGTCGACAGACGGCGGAGATGGACGCTCTCCCTGACACCGGAGCTGACGTATCGGTGGCAGGCCTGGATTTCGCGCCCAAAATCGACGAACTTAACAACAACCTCCGGCCGCCGACAACCAACCCTCGCGCCGTCGACGGGCACACGGTCCGGTCTCGTGGCAGCCTGCCAGTGCGCAGAAGCCTGGGTGATGTGACCGTGCGCGACACGGTACACATTATTCCAGGCGTGCCCCGCCTGCTACTCTCCTGGAGGACTGCTCGGTCCCTACGCCTTGTGCCGGCAACCTACCCGCAGCAGATCGCCACCGTCGCCACATCGACCGCGCCGCTGTCAGCCGCCGAGCCCGGCCGCGGTGGGACAGCGGCGCCGCCGCCGCCGGCCGCCGCCGCCGCTCACGGCCACCGCCGGCCGTCACCGTCGCCGCCGCCGGCGCCGCCGCGGGCCGGGCCGGCAGCGAGCGTGCTGCCACCTACTTCGGTCGATCCGACTACAGCGCCGCCGACCGCTACGGGACAAGCTGCGTCCGCTGAGAATCCGCTACACGAATTCGCCGATGTACTGGATGGTGTCGTCAGGGCTATGCCGGGCGAGGAGTTCCGGATCCACCTTCAGAGGAACGCTACCCCATTCGCGGTGCACGCACCTCGCCGAATCCCGCTGTCTATGCGAGAGCCGCTCCGAGAGGAGCTCAACAGACTGGAGCGGGACGGCATCATCGCTCCGGTGACAGTGCCGACTGACTGGTGCGCGCCCATCGTTGTGGCACCGAAGAAAGACGGAGGCATCCGTCTGTGCGTGGACCTCACCAAGCTCAACCAGTCCGTGAAAAGGGAGCTGTACCAGTCCAGCACGCCAGCTGAGTGCGTTGCATCGATCGTGGCGTCTGAGGCCCGGTGGTTCAGTGTCTTCGACGCGGCCAAGGGATATCACCAGTGTCCTCTGACCGAGTCGTCACGCCACCTGACGACGTTCATCACGCCCTTCGGGAGATATCAGTACCTCCGCGCGCCGTACGGCATATCATCCATCAGCGAACACTACAACAGACGGATGGACGAGTGCTTCATCGACATGGACGGCGTCCAGCGTGTCGTTGATGACGTCATCGTCTACAGCAAGACGAAGGAAGAGCACGCCGCCCGAGTTCGCGAGTTCCTGACCCGGTGCCGGGACCGCGGGGTGGCGCTGAACCCGGCGAAAACTCAGCACCAGAGGCAGAGCGTCAAGTTCGCCGGCTTCATCGTGGCCGACAGCGGGTACACACCAGACCCGGCACTGACGAAGGCCATCGCTGCGTTCCCGGCGCCGAGTTCGCTGACGGAGCTGCGCAGCTTCTTCGGCCTCGCGAACCAGGTGGCTCCCTTCTCGGAGGACACTGCCGCACATCTGGAACCGCTGCGCCACCTACTGAGCACGAAACGAAGCTTCGTCTGGGACAGCGGCCACCAGGCGGCGTTCGAGAAGGCGCGGGCAGCACTGGGCTCCGTTCGCACGCTGGCCTTCTTCGACCAGACACGCCCTACCCTGCTGTCGACCGACGCGAGCCGTCTGAAGGGGCTCGGGTTCCTCCTCCAGCAAAAACAGCCGGACGGCACCTGGCGTGTGGTCCAGGCCGGCTCTCGGTTCCTGACGGACGCGGAGAGCCGCTACGCCACCATCGAGCTGGAGCTGCTGGCAGTGGCCTGGGCGTGCCACAAGTGCCGCCTCTTTCTCAGCGGGCTCCCAGAGTTCGACGTTCTGACCGACCATCGCCCTCTCGTGCCGATCCTAAACTCAAAGAACCTCGATGAAATTGAAAACCCGCGCCTCCAGCGCCTCCGCCAGAAACTGTCCATGATGACCTTCACCGCCAGATGGCAGCGCGGGACGGAGCACCAGGCGGCGGACGCCCTCTCCCGGTCTCCGGTGGACCCGCCCACCGCAGAGGACGAGCTGGCCGAGGACAGGTCAGCAGCCACCGTCTCCGCCGTCGTTCTCAGCGAGGCAGCCGAGCTCTGCACCGACCTCCGGCTGGACGAGGTACGGCGAGCAGCGGACCGAGACGAGGAGGCCCGACTGCTCCTACAGACCGTGATGGACGGCTTCCCGTCCCAGAAGTCCGACCTGCCGTCGCTCATGCGGCCCTACTGGCCGGTCCACGACCGTCTCGCCGTCGAGGACGGACTGGTCGTGTGCGGCTGCCGGCTCGTCATTCCCCGCCCGATGCGCGCGGCCGTGCTCGCCGAGCTGCACGCCAGCCACCAGGGGCGCGAAAAAACGACGAGCCGTGCCCGCCGGATCGTGTACTGGCCGGGGCTAAGTAACGATGTGGACAACGTCACGAAGAGCTGCCAGCCATGCCAACGCGAGCTGCCGTCCCACCCGCAGGAGACGTACCGGACCCGTGAGGCACCGGACCGGCCGTTCCAGCACCTGTGTGCCGATTTTTTCGAGCACGCCGGCCGGCACTACTTGCTAGCGGTCGACCCATTCTCGGGGTGGCAATTCGTCCGCCCCCTTGGTCAGACCGCAACCGCTGCCCTGCTCGTGAGAGAGCTGCGGGGCATCTTTTGCATCGCTGGTGTCCCCGAGGTGCTATGGTCCGACGGCGGGCCACAGTTCACGTCGCGCGCTCTCGCTGTGTTCCTCAAGGAGTGGGGCGTGCAACACAGAACCTCGTCGTCGCACTACCCGCAGTCGAACGGGCGCGCCGAGGCAGGCGTGAAGTACGCGGCCAAACTGATCCGCCGCGTGTGGAATGAACGGGACGCTACGATGGACCACGACGCCTGGGTCCGTGGCACTCTGCAGTACCGGAACACGCCAGGCCCGGACGGCCGATCACCTGCACAGATCGTGCTCGGCCAGCCGGTGCGGGACATGATCCTGGCTCACCGGCGCTCGTTCGCGCCCTGCTGGCAGCGCGCCGCCGACGATGCCGACGCGGTGGCCGCCGACCGCCAATACGAGGCCCGGGAGCGCTACGACCGGCGCGCCACCGATCTCCGCGGCCTGACGGTCGGCAACCAGGTCGTTATCCAGGACCACGCCACCAAACGGTGGGACCGTTTTGGCGTAATAGCGGAGGTGGGCCCACACCGCCGGTATTATGTGAGAATGCCGAGCGGCCGCGTGCTTACCCGAAACCGGCGGTTCCTGCGCCGGCGATACGGTCACGCTGCGCCGGACGCCAGCGAGCCCTCGCCTCGCACCGCTGACACGCCTGCCGACGACCAGCCACCCGCGCCCGAGCCGTGCGCGCAGACGTCGCCGTCGTCACCGCCGCCGCCGCCGCGCCGGTCTCCGCGCCAGCGGCGACCGCCCGATCGCCTGATCGAAACGTGCCGGCTGGCTGTCGCTGGTGGGGGGTGGGGGTTGATGGCCTGAAATCGTTGTACATATATGCCGAGGCCTGATTGTACAGCCGGTGTTCGATGCTAGCCATCGGTCACCGACTGGTGAGGGGGTGTGCGGGTGGTGGCGGTACTATGTTTAGTACCGCCGACACCAGTGTAGAGATGGCGCCAGTGTCGCACACGTCCGCCATTACCGTTACAAATACAGTCCTCTCTGAGACGTCGTCGTGTGCACAGCGGAGTGACACTGAGACTCGAACATATAATTGACGTGAGATTGTAATACCCACCTTGTGGATTGTCTTGAATATATGAACATGAACATGAACATGGCTACGTGCGGCCGTGCCTGGTGTGGACTGTGGTTAATTAACAGCCATGCCACTGCAACTTAGCAGTAATGCGCATGTATAAGTCGCTCAGCTTTTTTAGAAGCGGAAAGTACGCCAACTGAACCAACAAGTCACCTTTCTTGGCAGTGGCGTCGCCGTACAATTTTAAGGGGGCGGGGGCAGTCATGGGTTTGGGGGTAAGCGATCCTAGGGGGGCGCCCCCAGCCCCCCCCCCCCCGTGGCGATGCTCGCTGTCTCTAGGTACCACTGACACAGCAAGTAGCGGGAGTATCCCGAGGCAAGTTGGCAGTGGCATACGCAGGGGGGTCAAAAGGGTCAGCTGACCCCCCCTCGATATTTCTGAGACACGCATCAAAGGGACCCGTATTCTGGCCCATACCTGGCAGGGCCCGGTCTTGGTCAGGCCTCATCGAGGCAGGGGCCCGGTGCTGACAAAGGCGTGATATGGGGCCAGGCCAGGACGAGGGCCAGGTCCTTGCATATTCTTGATGCGGGCCCGTTTCTGGTATAGGTCCGTTCCTGGTAGGGGCCCGAACGAGGCAGGGGTCCAGTGCTGGCAAAGGCGTGATATGGGGCCCGGTTAGGACGAGGGCCAGTTCAGGATCAAGGCCCGATCACAACAGGCCCCGGTACTTGTATATTCTTGATACGCCCTTTCTGGTAGGGTCCGGTCTTGGTTAGGTCCGATCGAGGCAGGGCCCGGTTCTGACAAAGGCGTGATGCGGGGTCCGGTCAGGACGAGGGACCCGGTCACTTAACAGGGCCCGCTCCTGCCATTTTGTTTTATATACGGGCCCGTTCCTGGTAGGGGCCCGATCAAGGCAGGGCCCCGGTGCTGGCAGAGGCGTGCTATGGGGCTCGGTCAGGTCGAGGCCCCCGTCACAATAGGGCCCGGTCCTTGCAAATAAGTTATACGGGCCCGTTCTTGGTCAGTTCCGATCGACGCAGGGGTCCGGTGCTAGCAAAGGCGTGATATGGGGCCCGGCCAGGACGAGGGTCCAGTCACAACAGGGCCTGGTGCTTGCAAATTCTTGATGCGGGCAAGTTCTGGTGACACGGGCCAGTTCCTGGTAGGGACCCAGTCTTGATCAGGCCTGATCGAGGCAGGGCCCGGTGCCGGCAAATACGTGATATGGGGCTCAGTCAAAACGAAGGACCGGTCTTTGCAAATTCTTGATAGCACGGGCCCGTTCCTGATAGGGGCCCGGTCTTGGTCAGGCCTTATCGAGGCAGGGGCCCGTTGCTGGCAAAGGCGTGTATCAGGGGCCCGGTCAGGCGTAGAGCCCGGTTCCCACCATATCTCATAATCATGTACTCAGCCTATATCTCGTTGAGCTCATGAATCTACGTCCCCCCAACTTCAAACTTATGGCGGAGCCCTTGTCCTTCACAGTAGATGTATCAATGTTTTAAAATACGAAATTTGTTGTAACAATATAAATATTTAAGCCAAAATAATGCATGATGGCTATATAAAGTTTCTTCACAAGGTTGTACTTCATCCCCTACCTGGCCGCACGCTTCAGTCAGGTTCTAACAATGGACTTTCATGTTATAATAGTGTAGACAATATTGACACACTAAAACACTCCAAAGTATTGGCAGGAAAAGTAAGCTATTTTGATGTGACCGAAAATTTGATTTTCACCATGCACAGCGTGAAAAGTACAGTATTTTGAGACAACCAAACAATGAAACTTTACCTTCAGATTTGGATGAAATGTAGGAATATGAGAAAAGTATGAGGTCAGGACCAAAGGCGTACACAAGGGGGGACAAACATGGCAATCCCCCCCCCCCCCCTGAAGGTCTGTACGTGTTCCTTTGATCGATAATTGTGTTTTAATGGTGCAAATATGCCCTTTTAAAAAATATAGCTGGCCAAATCCTGATTTTTTTTTGGTGGGGATACTTTATGCCCCCGAACAATAATTGCCCCTCCTGGAGTGAATTATGGGTACGCCACTGGTTATGACGAGCCCAGTTTAACAGCAGTTAACTTACATTGTTGATGCATCTTGTTTTACAAGAAAATGATAATTTCCCCATTAGACAAACAACCCGGGAAAGCTGACATAGGGCCTGTTCCCGTGGCGCCCCTAACCTCCTCCAAGTTGCTCCAACTTGCAACTGTCTGTGCAACAGGATAGAACAGTTGCCAGTGGCGTACACAGGATTCACTCCAGGAGGGGCACATTTTGCTCAGGGGGGCATAAAGTACCCCAACCCAAAAAAACTCACCAGATTTGACCCAATATATTTTTGAGGGGCATATATTCAACAATTGTTGGTCGTATTCCGCTTATGCACACCTTTTTATAGGAAACCCAAATATTTTATACTAATTCTACACACGTCTCATTTCATTAGAACTGCACTCAAAACGGACATTCTCAGTATTCTCAGTACTATAAAGGTGTGCAAAAGCAGAATATCGTCCAACTTTTTCCTAAAAAAAAAAAAAAAAATCACTCATTTCTTTTACCAAATCAGACCTTTAGGGGGAGGGGGCATTGGTCCATTTGCCACCACCCCCCCCCCCCCTCCCCCCCACCCCACCCTTGTGTACGCCTAGGACAGTTGAGTTGAAAGTTGGAGGAACTTTGAGGTCTGAGACGCCATAGGAACCGGCCCAGAGCTGGACGTTTCATCATAAAAGACTTCATGAGGCAAGATGAAATTTTACACAATGAATCAAAAGGTGCTGATCAAGTGTTTTATGACAAAACACGTCCACCTATGTTAGCTTTCCAGTGTCATATATGCCATTATTATCTGGATATTAATACAATTTCCCATTATATTTAGATAGTATTATATCCATATTTGTATCATGGACTGCAGTAAAATATTTACCATACTTTCATTATACTTCTATAGAACCAATCAAGCAAGCATTTCCATGAAACAAATACATGAATACCTGGTCTGTGTAAAATTAATAGGTAAGGGTAAGGTAAGGTAAGGTAACAAGAACCTACCAGAAAATCGTGGTGTTCAACTCTTGTTCGCTCCCGTGTCTATTTTGGGATTTGCACCCTCTTATACTACAATTTCGCACTCTCGGCATTCTGGCTTCTGATCCCGGCAATGCATCCAGTCACTGAACCGACTCGGTGGTAATAACAGACCTTGGTAATAATAATATGTACTATTCACTAATGACCACGGCCGAGGTCTGTATAAATACCCCGGCTAGTATGCGGCAGAATCTGCGTATGACGCAATTCTGACGTCAGCGGGTATGACGTCATACCTCTGGCGAGCGTTCATTCCCCGATCGTGGCCCGGAACAGCGGGACTGAAATCGGGCCCACTAGTCCTGTGTCGAAATTACTTAACGTAGAGAGGTAATTCTTTCACCACAAACCATTTTTCGATCTGCTCTACAAATCTGCTATCTCAGTCCAAAACCCCATGTTAACCCGGCAGTCACTGGGGTATATTCTGTAACACGACTCACTGTGGGGGGGGTTTAGCCCCCCCCCTGGTATCTTCAGAACCAATGATCGCAGCGGGACGCACAAGGCGGCATTCGAAAGCGCTCAATGAGATAAGCCTAACGCAAACTTAAAAATGCCAAATTAAGGTCATATGTCAGGTCACGGTCAAGTCAAACGTCAAAATCGAGGTATTTGAGTTTATGGACAATACTTGCCATCCATGGCCTTCGATTGCGCCTATAATCACCCAAAGTGCTGTCAAAAGTATGATACATATCCCATATGAACTAAAGTGAGATTGTTGGAAAACATCAAGGTCAAAGTCAGGTCACAAAAGGTCACTACACACAAAATATCTACGGAAGTCATGCAGCACATGTTTAATGGATGTTTTTACGCGTAGAATTCGATAGTGGTAGTCATTTTACCACCTGACTTCATTTACGTGAAGATAGTGTCAAGTTCAGGTCAAGTTCAGGTCACTGAAGGTCAAAATTTGAAATTGATAAATCGAAATGAAAAAAACATGTTTCTATATCAGTTTTATCTAAAACAAACAGTGCTGACATTTATTTGTCCGTAGCTGGTCAATAAAAGCCAAAAAACGCAATTTCAAAATATGACGTCATGATTTACCCATACTTTATATGCCATGACAGTCAAAAAAGATGATATCATTTCGAAATTTTGTATGGTAGTTGCCCATATGTTGTTATCTGACATATATTCCGTTTTTTCAAGATTTGTGAAAAATTTGATTTTGTGAGCATTTTTTCAACAAAAAAAAAATTGGGAAATTTTTGGGGTCAAAAACCAAAATTTGTGAATTTTTGAGATAGCTGGTTTATAGCCCTTGCAATTCGCTACCTTTTAGGGTTTTTGGATTGCATTTTGCTTCAAATACAGCTTTTGTACGGCTTGGCAAAGTTTAGCCGATTTTGGTGTCAAAATCGTGTTTAGTGACGTCACTAAATTCACTATATCTCGAAAAATTTCTGCCGATTTTTTTCTTATTTTTTCTTAAAAGGTGTAAAAATGATGCGCGGAAAGGTACTGAAATTTTGCCATCGATATCTGGATTAGTTATTGAGATATTCCTGATATTCCTAAGGGGGGGCTAAAAAAAGCCCCCCAGTGACTCGCGGGTTAAAGGTGAACTATTCCCTTTAAATTGTAATATGTTCTGCTCTGGGCGTTAGCCATGCACATGAACAATTTGGAATGGGCCGCCAGTAATTTTGGAAAAAATTACCATCAGGTGTACTCATGATTATATGGCATTCGGTAAAATGTTAAATTCTGAAAAATCGGTACCCTTCGGTTTCGCTTAAATTGTGATGTGTCTTGTTGTAATTACAATGTGCTCTGGGCGTTATCCATGCACCATGCAAATTTGGAATGGGCCGCAAGTAATTTTAGAAGAAAATAAAATCAGGTGTACCATGATTTTAAGTCATATGCACCTTTCTGATCATAATGTCTTATCTAATTTAGCTATAGAGGTCAAAACAGCGTCATTGTGTTTGTGTTGGCAAGACGCGTTGATTGATATACCAACAAATATTTATAGCTCAATTCATTTACTTATGGTTATGTCATTCGGTAAAATGTTAAATTCCGAAAACTCGGTACCCTTCCATTTTGCTTAAATTGTGATATAGTCTTGCTCTAGGCGTTAGTATTTTGTATTTGTATTACACCTCCACGACACTGCGGCTTTTCATGGTTGTAAGTCAGTCAAACAAGATTCCGCTCCCTTTTATGTTTTTCGCAGATATCTCCAGAACGGCTGGGAGCAGGCCTATGAAATTTTGGGACTTTTCATACAATTGAATACCGCATTAGGAGTCAAAATTTCGAGTTCCTAACCTGAACAGAGGCGGTTCCAGGGCACAGTTTTGGTTGGGTTCGGAGGCGACATTTGGCGATAATACGGAAATGCGACCTTCACGGGTTTCTTCCTAACTGCCTCAAGTATGAAAGCGTTACATCGGTTTACGGTGATTGCAACAAGTGCAAATTAGTTGATGTTAATGAAATATCGTAAGAATTGCATGGCAGAGGCGGTTTCAGGGGCTTGAAAGGGGGGGGGGGGTCCAGGAAGTATTCAATGCTTGGCGGAACGCCAATATAGCAATGTAAGAGACATTTATAGCTATCAAGATGTAAAAGATAGCTTCTGCTTCCATTATTTGCATAATTTATTACATATAGAGTTTCAGGGGCGTGTTCAGGCACATGAAAAGGGGTGTGACTGGTATGGTGATGACGATATGCCAGCGATAACGGCGCAATAGACGTTTAGATTATAATGATATATGCACATATGAGGCCAGAAAAGGGAATAAAGTCATTTTTGGCAGAGGCGCGCTCAGGAATGGAAGAAAGGGGGTAATATTATTGCAAGGAAACTAAAAGGCATGGGCGTACAATGACATAACATACTGCAGTTTTCGAATGAAACACGCACCACAGGCTACTCTACGAGCGAATATAAGATAATAGGCGAGTCCAGGTAGGGTAAAAAAGGGGTAAGCATTATTAATTGAAGTTGTAGTGAAATAGTCACTGTTGACTAGTTAGTATCATAATAGCGGATAATATACTTATCAAAAGGTCTTGTGCCGCCCCAGTGTGGATCCTGGATACGCCTATGATGAAGTACAACATGCAAAAAGGAACTATCTACGATCAGTAACATATTTATAGTGCTGGGTAGCAACTTGTCTGCGGTTAATATTTGTTTACAATTTTACCTCCCTTTTTCACTAACCTGGTACGGCCTATGGCAAAAATATGATTAATAACAGTTTTTCTAATGTCACAATCACATACCATTTCATTTATCAAAAAACAACATCAAATTTTTTTTTTATTACGCATTTACTTCACCCCCATATTGAGTGACCTGCACACGCCTATGATTTTTGAATTTGCACACGTCACCATCATATATCAATTTCCAATTCAATTTCTATTGATTCCTATTAGTTGTGTTAAAATCGGTTGATAAACATGAAAGCTATGTTGGATCAAAAATACCACTAAAATTTGTAGTTTTTGCCCCCCTGTTGCCCCCTTATCCAAAATGTATCTTTGTTTTATTATTTAAAAACGTAGATCGTGTTGAGGGGAAGCAAAGACCGTTTCATTTGTGAAAATCGGACGGGTAGATCTCGAGATCTCCGGGGGAGCGGAATCCGCCCCCCCCCCTGTTACAAATAGGGGTAGCCAGGAGCCTGTTACAAATAGGGTTAAAAGTGATTTTTTTTTTGCATTTTGACCGCCTGTCGCCAATTTTTTTTAGAATTTAGATCAGTTTGTAGTCAAACCCTGTTTTAATTTTGAAAATCGAACTAGTAGATTTCGAGATTTCCGGGGGGGGGGGCGAATCAGCCCCCCTGCCACTAATAGGGGTAGCCAGGAGCCTGTCACTAATATGGTTAACTGGTATAGGCATCAGCAATGCGTGTGACTGTTAGTGTAAGTCATTTGTGCTTCCTACCTGAGATTGACGTTCTATATAATACACGTTATTGATAATTACGTTCACCATCAAACATGTGCCCATTTCTAGCATTAAGTGCCTCCGTTCCTCCTTTTCACACCTCGCACGAGCCTTCACAGGTACTTATGCTTCAGAGTTCAGTTTTATCATTTATTATTTTAATATTGTTATAACAGTAATAGCTGGATTATCAACACTTCACCGAATTACTCGGATCACGATAAGTGTTTCCCTGAAATTAAGTGGCACATATATTAAGCTTGAAAGTGTGTTTAGTTTGCGGTGTAGGCATGCCACCCCACGGGGTGCTGTTGTACCGTAAGTCTGCTCATGCCGACACATCCACCACCTCCCAGCACCGGTTTCACTGGCATCGGTCTGTTCCGAAACACGGTCCACATTCGACCCTTCGTGTTGTCCGTTGTCCGCAAGTCCGATACCGCCAAGGTGGCTGCTGCCAAGGTGCCAACATAACGCACCCATCGTTGACAATGCTGCATTGGTTTTCACTCGACGCTGGATTTCGGCAAGAGACGGACGCATAGGCGTCGGAGGCGGGGGTTGGGTGGGGGGGGGGGGGACGAACATTACGCCTATGAGCGTTGCATGGCAAGAATCTACTTCAAAATGCCTCCTGCTCCGCCCCCACCCCACAAACTTTTATGAGGTTGCGACGCCCTTGGATGGACGGCAGTTCACGAATAACAAAAGTTGTCTTGCACTCAGCCTGTTGTGATGTCTCCTCCAGGATGATGGCAGATTCATCAGAAAAGGTTCTGGAAAAGAGAACAAGAAATAATGATATTGAATAATACACATACAAGCTTACAAGGTGTTATACAGATGGAACCTACCACTTGCTTGAGTACATTTTTACTGTTTTATGATTAATGATGCCCTTGGTGGTGAAGCAAATACAAAATTAATTAAATGAGGCATCAATTTCATAAAGTTATACTTGTTTTGAAACAGTTTCTAAACTTAAATTTTACAGACATGAATTAAATATATTATAGATTATAACCATTTCCTGCAAGCTCTTGATATTCAGTTACAGTTGTTATAATTTAAAATATCTGTAAAAACAAATACTGTTTATGAACTGCTTAACAAACAAGAAAACTATTTTATAGGCAAATTATAATTAGTTTTATCATTTATGACCTCTTCCTCGAAATTAAAATATAATAGTACCGAAAAACGTTATATTAATATTTCGATCACAGATCTTCATCAGAAATTATACATTACCAAAACGACAATAATCAGAATATACGTTCTTGGACGATACCGCGAAAATAAATATTTATATCGAGACTTTTCAGACAAATTATTGCACGTGGCCGAAGGCCGAGTGCAATAATTTGTCTGAAAATTCGAGATATAAATATTTATAAGCGGTAGAGTCCTAGATATCATTTCCTGTGTGTTTAACAAGACAGAGTCGATGGCAATGGAAAGGCCTTATTTTAATCTGACGGATTGGTTAGATGATGATGTTGATACAATCGAAAACGAAGCCAAAGACTATGTTAACGGATTACAAAATGTAAACACTGTGATCAAAAAATGTTGATTTCAACTATACTTGAACTTTCACCTCGAGATTTGAATGCCTTAGTTTGCAAGTTTCTTATGTCTCTGAAACTAATATCGGCGATGTATTTACCAATACAAAAGCTATATAATGTATTTTAGTTTTCTTTAAACAAGAAGATGGTAATCACAACATACGATCCAAGAAAACAATCCAAATTAACGTCTCGTGCAAAGTTTCCTGGATCCCAGTTTTAGGCTTAAAATTGCACAAAACATACAGGAATACAAGTTTCGACTGCATATTGTTTCCCGCGTTTTTTTACACATTTTCGCGCGACATTTCTCGCGATCTTTATTCATACGGGCACAACCTTCTAGAGGATACATCAACTTCGGTCTGCATAAATAATCGACATCATCTCGCATATATATCACAGCATCACCTATTAACAAACAAACATTCAAGCCCATATCTAACAACATGCATAAATATACAATAAAACCGCCCTTTTGCGGAAGTGTTGAATTTTACATGATTGGCCACGATGACACATTGGAGTTCAGCTTTGGTTGTTCCTTTCTAATCAAAATAGACTCTGCGATTTTTCGGTCCGGGTGGTCCTTAGCTCTGTAAAGCACTTGCACTTGAATGGGTGTAGGGGTGTGCCCCGCTTCAGGATGAGCCATCTTGAAATGGTCCCCCATCGGTGTATCATCCTTCCTGCCTACCATGTCTCGGACATGTTCATTAAATCTTAGTCTCAGCGGGCGTTTGGTTTCTCCTATATAATTTGCGTCACAGAGCTTGCACCTAAGCTTATACACAACATTTTTCTGTGTGCACTGTCCTCTAAACCCACTCTTGCATAAATTACATCTATTTCCCCCCGGGCAGCGAGGCGGCGTGAAAGCTGAGCGCACTAACTGACTTTTCAACTTATTCTCGTTTCTCCAAGCTAGCCTAACGTTTAAGCCCGATCTTTTCACCACCTTCTTTACTTTGCAAAGCAAATTTTCGTCAATATATGGTAGCGTTAAGTACCCATCCTCCCCCGCTGTCCGTTTCCGCCTGTGTCTAGCGCCTCTGGACAGGCGAACCTCCCTGAAGAGGCGAACCTCCCTGAACAGCTCACACCCGAACCTGGAATTCACACTGGATCACTCAACAAGAGACAAAGGGGTCCCTTTCTTGGACACTTGTGTAACAATCACTACTTCCGTGACAGGACAGCGTAAACTGGAGACGGAGCTCTACATTAAGCCGACAAACTCAGGGATCGTCTTGCATGCTTCATCAGCTCACCCTACAGCTACCAAGCACAATATGATCAGGAATATGTTTCATAGAGCCTTGAACAATTCATCTAGCAAAGAAAAAGAGGATGGTAGCGTAGATAAAATTCACACCTTACTTTTAGGGAATGGGTATTCACTGAAACTACTGAAAAGGCTCTTCAGGGTGGTTCGCCTGTCCAGAGGCGCTAGACACAGGCGGAAACGGACAGCGGGGGAGGATGGGTACTTAACGCTACCATATATTGACGAAAATTTGCTTTGCAAAGTAAAGAAGGTGGTGAAAAGATCGGGCTTAAACGTTAGGCTAGCTTGGAGAAACGAGAATAAGTTGAAAAGTCAGTTAGTGCGCTCAGCTTTCACGCCGCCTCGCTGCCCGGGGGGAAATAGATGTAATTTATGCAAGAGTGGGTTTAGAGGACAGTGCACACAGAAAAATGTTGTGTATAAGCTTAGGTGCAAGCTCTGTGACGCAAATTATATAGGAGAAACCAAACGCCCGCTGAGACTAAGATTTAATGAACATGTCCGAGACATGGTAGGCAGGAAGGATGATACACCGATGGGGGACCATTTCAAGATGGCTCATCCTGAAGCGGGGCACACCCCTACACCCATTCAAGTGCAAGTGCTTTACAGAGCTAAGGACCACCCGGACCGAAAAATCGCAGAGTCTATTTTGATTAGAAAGGAACAACCAAAGCTGAACTCCAATGTGTCATCGTGGCCAATCATGTAAAATTCAACACTTCCGCAAAAGGGCGGTTTTATTGTATATTTATGCATGCTGTTAGATATGGGCTTGAATGTTTGTTTGTTAATAGGTGATGCTGTGATATATATGCGAGATGATGTCGACTATTTATGCAGACCGAAGTTGATGTATCCTCTAGAAGGTTGTGCCCGTATGAATAAAGATCGCGAGAAATGTCGCGCGAAAATGTGTAAAAAAACGCGGGAAACAATATGCAGTCGAAACTTGTATTCTGATTATTGTCGTTTTGGTAATGTATAATTTCTGATGAAGATCTGTGATCGAAATATTAATATAACGTTTTTTGGTACTATTATATTTTAATTTCGAGGAAGAGGTCATAAATGATAAAACTAATTATAATTTGCCTATACAATATGTTCCTCGCACAAGCACTAACCAATATAAAGAACAAGAAAACTATTTATGTAATTGATGACTTCATTTAATAAATTTCGTTTTTGTTTCGCCACCTAAGGTATCATTAGCCATACAAAACAAAATATTTACATAGGCAGTGCTATTAATTGCATTGCCTGAATATAAATATTGTGTAAGCCTGTACGAGAATGCCCCTGTAAAACGTTCTACTGATAAACATTCCTATTAAAACATTACTTGGCATCATTCGGAACCTGTGCCGGGACCTGGGCTGAGAACCTGTTCTGCCAGCGTTGAGCCTGTGTCTCTTCTCATATCTTATATGACAGGCATGTATGGAATGTGTGCGTGTGTGTCTGTTTGTGAACATGTTTTGGCCCACCCTCCTCGTATGTTTTATCTTTTTGACGAGAGGCCGTAAGAGCCACAAGTTTATTGTGGATGGTTTCAATATATGTCTATGTCTATGTCTATGTGTGATACTTGTTCAACAGTTAACACTACCAAACATACCCAACACAAATGTAAAATGATATTTACTAAATAAATTAAGAATACCTTCAGACGCTACCGATTACACAACATAAATAACTTAACATTATTGTCCTAGTATTTATTATAAAACAGCCATATACAAAAACAAAAGTGTCTTTATTTTACCATAAAGTATAGCTGCAACCCAAACGCAGGTGACCCAGCATCCGCCCATCTATAGACCTATAACGTTTGGAAGTTGCCAAACCCGTGAAAGGTGAATCGCAAGCCGGGTTTTAATTAGCCGATATTACTTACTTTGTTTGTATTGACGCTCTGGCACCGTCTTCAGGTTGCTAAATTCGGTAGCAATACACTACCGCAACGGAACCAACCGCCCGACACGCAAAGATGGCCATCGGAATGTTTTGTTTACATTACGCAACGGCGAGTTCAGAAGCTCAGCTTTCTTTTCAAACGCAAGGTGGCAGGAGTAGTTAAATTACGGCAAATAGCTTCTTGATAAAATCCTGCCGTCTGCCTCTATCAGAAAAAAAATACTATTCACGCACATTCTATGCGAGGGAACAGTAATAATACTTCATTTATGTCTTGTAGTGACCCACTCCTAGCTGTTACTAACCTTGACAAAGTTAGTAACCTACAACAGTACAATGTACTACGCTTTATGAAACACGCGACAATACTAAGTAGTAAACTTGAAACTACAATTCTACTACAGTAGTAAGATTGTGGAAGGGACGCCGGGCGGGGTCACGGACGCCTCAGTGTCAGTTGCGTTTCTATGTCCGGCACGGCAATACATCTGACACGAGTGTTAACTGTTTCCGCGACCTAGACAAAAACAATCCGAAGCACAACATGGCGCGGTCGTGTAGTGTTGCGAGCATTGACCGTGTATGTGATTAGCCTGTGCCGCGTATCATCAGTGCGATGAGTGACCTGGACAGATTGTCCCCCCTGCTGGCTCAGCAGGCGGAACTCTCAGCTCAGCGAGAAGAGCGCCTCGCTCAGCAGGCGGAACTCTCAACTCAGCGAGAAGAGCGCCTCGCTGGCATGCCGGAGCGGCTGATGAGCCGCATGCCTCCTGCCGTGATGGGTGCTGGCGCTGAGGACCCAGGGTCTGCAGCCGCCGCCCATTCCACAGTCAGGATTCCAGCCTCAACGACCCCAGCTCTGTACCTGACTTCCTCAGCGTCGCTGCGGGACTTCGCCGTATGTAAGTACAAGCTTGACGGCTACATGATACCACGCTTCCCGTAGCAGACCAGCGCGCTGCGCTTCTCAGCTTCCTGGACGAGGACTGGCACCGTGTGATCAGATGTACTCTGGACGTAGCCGGCTGCCGGTTCCCTTCTATTTTGCTTAAATTGTAATATGTTCTTGCTCTGGGCGTTAGCCATGCACCATGAACAATCTGGAATGGGTGGCAAGTAATTTTGGAAGACAATTACCATCAGGTGTACTCATGATTATATAGCATTCGGTAAAATGTTAAATTCCGAAAAATTGGTACGCTTTTATTTTGCTTAACCCTCGCCTTACTCAGGGGGGGGGCTGACTGCCCCCCCTCTTGAGTTTTTTTTCTTCTCAAGAATAACTTTTTACACATGCAGCGAATTTTGCTCAATTTTCGGTAGCTGAGTTTCCAACAATTATACGTAAGCTGTAAAAATTCAATTGAAATTAGTTAAATAGTTTCGGAGGTTATGATGTTTTGATGACGTCATGTTGGTGGAAAAACTATAAATATTTGAAAAATGGTAGAAAACAGAGTTTTTAGGGAAATGGCAAAGCTAATTCACTTAAGATTTAAAATGGCATTCTCTTTTAAATGGCAATCTCGGATTTGCAAAATTTTGGGTTTTTGACCCCTAAAATAAAAATAAAAATGTTTTTTTTTTAAATCCCCACAAGATCAACATTTTCAAAGATGTTAAAAATAAAAATACATATTTGAGAGAACTGAGTATGGACAATACTAATATCAAATTGCAAGGCAATATCTTCTTTTTTGACGAGTAATGGCTCCCTAAGTGTAAGCAACTGATGACGTCATTTTTTAATATTTTTTTTAAAAACATTTTTGACAAGATACGAACAAATAATTACCTTTTCTGTATTTTTGAGCCAAAACTGGTCAAGAAACATGCTTTCTTATTTACATTTATCAATTTCTAATTTTGAGGTTTTCTGAAGAGCAAAATCGCTGTTCTGTGCTCTTTCTCATAAACGTTTGGTAGTAAAATTATGTGGTATAGTTGTAAGATTGTGTAGTAAAGTTGTAAAATTGTGTTTCATAAACCAAAAACTACTACTTACTACACTAGAGACTTTACAACTTTACAACTCTACAATGTTACTACAGAAACGCTACGGTTGCTTTTTAAAACGCACGCATCTGTTTCATAAAGATCTTCTGATTTACGGAGTAGTAAAAAATGAAGCCAGTTTTACAACGCATTTTCACCCTGCTATTTACGGTTGTAAAATTTAGAACATGATAATTTAAACACTTCCAATGGGACAACAGACGAAACAAATTGCGAAAAGAGATGATTAAATTGGAAATTCATGGTTTTCTTTTTCACAAATGATCGTTGCCAAGAGGGAAAACGCACCTTTAAAACCCTATTAGTGCCAAGGGGCAAATTTTGCCCACCCCTCGTGTTTTTCTCAAATATCTTCGAAATGGCTGGACGTAGGCTTCTGAGTTTTCGTAAAACTAGTCTAGGCAGTTTGTCTGAATACTTCATGAACTTTCAAGAATTAAAATAAAATCGCATACTTTGGCCCTGGAAACGCCTATGAATTATGAATTTTCAAATGTGACCAGGATTTATCAATTTTGTATTAATTTGCTGTCGATTCATATAAGTTGTAAAAATCGGTCTATAGAAGCAGGAGTTAAGAGGGATTAAAAAAGGTTATACAATTTGTGCATTTTGACCGACTGTCGCCATTTTTTTTTGTAGAATGTAGATCAATTTGAGTGGAGTCAAACCCTGTTTGAATTTTGCGAATCAGACTAGTAGATTTCGAGATCTCCTGGGGGGGGGGGGGGCGAATCAACCCCCCCCCCCCCTGCCACTAATAGGGGTAGACAGGAGCCTGTCACTAATAGGGTTAACTGGTATAGGCATCAGCAATGCGTTTGACTGTCAGTGTAAGTAATTTGTGCTTCCTACCTGAGATTGATGTTCTATATAATACACGTTATTGATAAATACGTTCACCATCAAACATGTGCCCATTTCTAGCATTAAGTTTCTCCGTTCCTCATCTTTTCACACCTTGCATGCGCCTTCACAGGTACTTACGCTTCATAGCTCAGTTTTATCATTTATTATTTTAATATTGTTATAACAGTAATAGCTGGATTATCAACACTTCACCGAATTACTCGGATCACGATAAGTGTTTCCCTGAAATTAAGTGGCACATATATGAAGCTTGAAAGTGTGTTTAGTTGGCGGTGTAGACATGCCACCCCACGAGGTGCACTTTAAACATTTGCACCCTGGTACTGCGAGTTAGCCCGCTTAACCCTATTTGTATCAGACTCCTGGCTACCCCTATTTGTAACAGGGAGGGGGGGCGGATTCCGCCCCCCGGAGAGCTCGAGATCTACCAGTCCGATTTTCAAAAATGAAACGGTGGTTGGTTCCCCTCAACACGATCTACATTTCTAAATAATAATAAAATCTAAACTTTTGATAGGGGGGCAACAGGGGGGCAAAAAACACATATTTTAGTGGTATTTTTTATCCAACATAGCTTTCATTTTTATCGACTAATTTTAACACAATTAATACGAATCGATAGAGATTGAACTGGAAATTGGTATGACAGTGGCGTTTGAAAATTCAAAAATCATAGGCGTGTGCAGGTCACTCAATATGGGGGTGAAGTAAATGCGTAATAAAAACATTTTTTGATGTTGTTTTTAATAAATGAAATGGTATGTGATTGTGACGACAGAACAGTTAAACATCATTTTTTTCCACAGGCGGTACCAGGTTAGTGAAAAAGAGGGGCAAAATTGGAAAAAATATTAACCGCAGACAAGTTGCTACCCAGCACTATAAATATGTTACTGATCGTAGATAGTTCCTTTTTACATGTTGTACTTCATCATAGGCGTATCCAGGATCCAAACTGGGGCTGCTCAATACCTTTTGATAAGTATATTATCCGCTATTATGATACTAACTAGTCAACAGTGACGATTTCACTTACAACTTCAATTAACATTGCTTACCCCCTTTTACCCTACCTGGACTCGCCTATTATCTTATAATCGTTCGTAGAGTAGCCTGTGGTGTGTGTTTCATCCGAAAACTACAGTATGTTATGTCATTGTACGCCCATGCCTCTTAGTTTCTTTGCAATAATATGACCCCCTTTCTTCCATTCCTGAGCGCGCCTCTGCCAAAAATGGCTGTATTCCCTTTTCTGGCCTCATATGTGCATACATCATTATAAGCTAACAGTCTATTGCGCCATTATCGCTGGCATATCGTCATCACCAAGCCAGTCACCCCCCTTTTCATGTACCTGAACACGCCCCTGAAACTCTATATGTAATAAATTATGCAAATAATGGAAGCAAAAGCTATCTTTTACATCTTGATAACTATAAATGCCCCTTACATTGCTCTATTTGCTTCCTGACAATCATTGAATACTTCCTGGAAACTCCCCCTTTTCAAGCCCCTGAAACCGCCTCTGCCATGGAATTTGTATGATATTTCATTAACATCAACTAATTTTTACTTGTTGCAATCACCGTGAACCGATGTAACTCCTTCATACTTGAGACAGTTGGGAAGAAACCGTGAAGATCGCATTTCCGTATTATCGCCAAATATCTCCTCCGAACCCACCCAAAACTGTACCCTTGAACCGCCTCTGTTAAGTTTAGGAACTCAAAGTTTTGACTCCAAATGCGGTATTCAATTCTATGAAAAGTCCCAAAATTTAATGGGTCTGTTCCCAGCCGTTCTGGAGATATCTGCGAAAAACATGAGGGGGGGGGGGCGGAATCCGCCCCCTGTTACAAATGGGGTTAACACGCGCCCTGGAGAGGGGGCGAAATCCGCCCACCCCTCCGGTTTTTCGAGGATAGCGCAAAAACAGCGGCGCGCAGCGCCGCCATTTTTTGTATACCTGTTTATAAATGAACTTCCCGCTTTATGTAAAATTCTTGGCCTCAGGTCATCTCAGGTCAGGTCACCAGACCAGGTCACGTGATGACCTCAACTCCAAAACGTTTGCAGTAGTACCACAGCCACAGTTTTACGCCGATCGGTTTCAGTCGTGCAGGACTTCATAAGGTCATAGATACCAACAATTTGTTAATCTCGGATTTCTAATATCGGTGACCTAAGGTCAGGTCAATTTTGTGACCGCCAACACGGTTTTATCAATAACTATCGACATAATGAAGATAGAGAAGAAAAAACGGTACCAATATGTTTGTCTCGTCGAGACACGTCGCCCAATATGCAACATGACCAACTTGGGTCACCACTTGACCTGAGGTCAAATTTATCAGTTGACCTAACCCGATCACCATGAATATGATTCGAAGCGCCTTGAAAAGACACACGCGATAGCGTAAAGATTATTGCTTTATCTTTATTAGGTAAATGGTTATTTGGGGAAAACAGTTTTGAAAACAAAATAACCTTTTTGACATTCGATGACCTCTGGAGCCTAAACGATTTACCTGAGCTCAAATCTGAGGACACCTATGTGATTGCATTTTTCAATGAATTTCGATTGCTTTTTTCCGTTTGCTGCTAACTATCATAGTTCCCGAGATATTTGGGAGTGTTTGAACCGAAGTCTTGAAAACTTGAAAATCTGACCCTTGATGACCTCTGGTGACCTCAATATTGACCTGAAAAAAAAATAACGAAATACTTTCGAAAGAGCTTTTCTCGAGCTATCTAACGTCGTTTTCCACTTGTCGCTACGTTGCGTGGTTTTCGAGATCATAGGGGGGGGGGCGAAATCCGCCCCCCCCCCCCCTCCAGGGCGTGTAATTATCAGAGGCCCTCCAGGGCGCGTGTTAACGCAGATATTTCGGTCGGATTATCTGCTGTGCAAGTGTTAATGCCACCGGGTAATATTATTACCCGTTAGCTTACCTGCATGTATCCGACCAACTCGTTATTAGCGGCACCGTCACCCGCATCTTGCGGGATAGCTGCCTGCCACACTCGGGTAAAATATTTACCCGGCATGTGCGGTTTCAGCTACCCTTCACCAACGGTGCCAAGCACTCGCCAGCAGCGGGTGCATTTGGAGCCGCACCCGATGGCATTGGGTACACGCTTAGCGTCACACTTACCCGCTGTAAGCGATCACAGTAACTCGATACATGCGTGTTTTTTTAACACTTCTTACGTGGGTTACCTTCAACGGTCAAAATCTGAAAATCGCGCGCTTACGTGTTACCATGGTGACCGTCGCAAATCACAACGGTCGGTCGCAACGGTCGCAACATCGCGAGTGCGGCGGTGGAGGTGCAGGGTGTTTCTCGGAGAGTGATATCGTGTCTGGAGGTAGGTTTTGAAAATATTTTTAGTTACATTATGCTGTGTATGTTATTAGATATAAGGAAGTGTTTTTGTAAATCGATTGATAAAACCTATATAGCATGAGCATAAACCGTTTGACTTGACATGCATTCATCTGCGTTCTATGGCCTGCAACTATAACTATTGGGCAATGGACATGCATATGTAGGTGCCTGCATGGCATGTGCGATTTCAGCTACCCTTCACCAACGGTGCCAAGCACTCGCCAGCAGCGGGTGCATTTGGAGCCGCACCCGATGGCATTGGGTACACGCTTAGCGTCACACTTACCCGCTGTAAGCGATCACAGTAACTCGATACATGCGTGTTTTTTTAACACTTCTTACGCGGGTTACCTTCAACGGTCAAAATCTGAATATCGCGCGCTTACGTGTTACCATGGTGACCGTCGCAAATCACAACGGTCGGTCGCAACGGTCGCAACATCGCGAGTGCGGCGGTGGAGGTGCAGGGTGTTTCTCGGAGAGTGATATCGTGTCTGGAGGTTTTGCAAATATTTTTAGTTACATTATGCTGTGTATGTTATTAGATATAAGGAAGTGTTTTTGTAAATCGATTGATAACACCTATATAGCATGAGCATAATCCGTTTGACTTAACATGCATTCATCTGCGTTATATGGCCTGCAGGCTGTAACTATAACTATTGGGCAATGGGAATGCATATGTAGGTGCCTTGTTCCTGTATTCAGATTATTATATATTAGAATAGTATTATACTGATTGTGTAGAATTTGAAGCTTTGTTAGAACAGGATATCTTGATAGTATATTCACACTCTTACCTTAAGGTCATCGGTCTTTCCTCTTGCATTTCACTAAGCTGTGATGCATTTCAATTTAGAGTACCTATATAATACTTTTGTCACCTTTTTAACACGCGCCCTGGAGGGGGGGGCGAAATCCGCCCACCCCTCCGGTTTTTCGAGGATAGCGTAAAAACGGCGGCGCGCAGCGCCGCCGTTTTTTTTGTATACCTGTTTAGAAATTAACTTCCCGCATTATGTAAAATTCTTGGTTTCAGGTCATCTCAGGTCAGGTCACCAGACCAGGTCACGTGATGACCTCAACTCCAAAACGTTTGAAGTAGTACCACAGCCACAGTTTTACGCCGATCGGTTTCAATCTTGCAGGACTTCATAAGGTCATAGATACCAACAATTTGTTGATCTCGGATTTCTAATATCGGTGACCTAAGGTCAGGTCAATTTTGTGACCGCCAACACGGTTTTATCAATAACTATCGACATAATGAAGATAGAGAAGAGAAAACGGTACCAATATGTTTGTCTCGTCGAGACACGTCTCCCAATATGCAACATGACCAACTTGGGTCACCACTTGACCTTGACCTGAGGTCAAATTTCTCAGTTGACCTACCCAGGTCACCATGAACATGATTCGAAGCGCCTTGACAAGACACACGCGATGGCGTAAACATTATTGCTTTATCTTTATTAGGTGAAAGGTTATTTGGGAAAAACCGTTTTGAAAACAAAATCACCTATTTGACATTCGATGACCTCTGGAGCCTAAACTATTGACCTGAGCTCAAATCTCAGGACACCCTTGTCGATTGCATTTTTCAATGACTTTCGATTGATTTTTTCCGTTTGCTACTAACTATCATAGTTCCCGAGATATTTGGGGGTGTTCGAACCGAAGTCTTGAAAACTTGAAAATCTGACCCTTGATGACCTCTGGTGACCTCAATATTGACCTGGAGAAAAAAATTAACGAAATACTTTCGAAAGAGCTTGTCTCGAGATATCTAACGGCGTTTCCCGCTTGTCGCTACGTTGCGTGGTTTCGAGATCATAGGGGGGGGGCGAAATCCGCCCCCCCCCCCCTCCATGGCGCGTAATTATCGGAGGCCCTCCAGGGCGCGTGTTAACACTCATTTCCAACTTAAACAATAGCAATTTATATAACCATGAACAACCTTTCTGCCTCAGTCCAACTTTTTCCCTGAATGACATTCTTTTGCATAGTTACTATAAGTAATGTTGGGTAAATGTGGGTAATATCGGGTATGTAACCCACATACGGCGGGTATACACGTGCATTGCGGGTTAAATACACGTTTTGCGCGGGTGTAGTACCCTATGACAGCGGGTAAAACCCGCTGCCAGCGGATATACCTACCCACCACCTAATTTGACACTCGCTGAGCGAGTAGCCATACCCGTATACATCGGGTATCTAACCCGCACACGGCGTGTATACACGTGCAGCGCGAGTTAACCATATTTGTAACAGGCTCCTGGCTACCCCTATTTGTAACAGGGGGGGGGGGGAGGGGCGGATTCCGACCCCCCCGGAGATCTCGAGATCTACCCGTCCGATTTTCAAAAATGAAACGGTGTTTGGTTCTCCTCAACACGATCTACAGTTATAAATAGCACAAAATCTACATTTTGGATAGGGGGGCAACAGGGGAGCAAAAACGACAAATTTTAGTGGTATTTTTGATCCAACATAGCTTTCATGTTTATCGACCGATTTTAACACAACGAATAGGAATCGATAGAGATTGAATTGGAAATTTATATATAAGGGTGACGTTTGACAATTCAAAAATCATAGGCGTGTGCAGGTCACTCAATATGGGGGTGAAGTAAATGCGTAATAAAACCATTTTTTGTTGTTTTTTGTTAAATGAAATGGTATGTGATTGTGACATTAGACAAAACAGTTATAAATCATATTTTTTGCCATAGGCGGTACCAGGTTAGTGAAAAAGGGAGGTCAAATTAGAAACAAATATTAACCGCAGACAAGTTGCTACCCAGCATTATAAATATGTTACTGATCGTAGATAGTTCCTTTTTGCATGTTGTACTTCATCATAGGCGTATCCAGGATCCAAGCTGGGGCGGCGCAAGACCTTTTGATAAGTATAGTATCCGCTATTATGATACTAACTAGTCAACAGTGACTATTTCACTTACAACTTCAATTCACATTGCCTACCCCCCCTTTTTACCCTATCTGGACTCGCCTATTATCTTATAATCATTCGTAGAGTAGCCTGTGGTGCGTGTTTCATCCGAACACTGCAGTATGTCATGTCATTGTACGTCCATGCCTCTTAGTTTCCTTGCAATAATATGACCCCCTTTTTCCATTCCTGAGCGCGCCTCTGCAAAAAATGACTTTATTCCCTTTTTTGGCCTCATATGTACATATATCATTATAAGCTAAACGTCTATTGTGCCGTTATCGCTGGCATATCGTCATCACCATGTCAGTCACCCCCTTTTCATGTGCCTGAACACGCCCCTGAAACTCTATATGTAATAAATTATGCAAATAATGGAAGCAAAAGCTATCTTTTACATCTTGATAGCTATAAATGTCCCTTACATTCTCTATTGGTTTCCCGCCAAGCATTGAATACTTCCTGAAACCCCCCCCCCTTTTCAAGCCCCTGAAACCGCCTCTGCCATGCAATTTTTATAATATTTCAATAACAACAACTAATTTGCACTTGTTGCAATCACCGTAAACCGATCTAACTCCTTCATACTTGAGGCAGTTAGGAAGAAACCGTGAAGATCGCATTTCCGTATTATCGCCAAATGTCGCCTCCGAACCCACCCAAAACTGTGCCCTGGAACCGCCTCTGTTCAGGTTAAGAACTCAAAATTTTGACTCCAAATGCAGTATTCAATTTGATTGAAAGTCCCAAAATTTCATGGACCTGTTCTTAGCCGTTCTGGAGATATCTGCGAAAAACATGAAGGGGGGGGGGGGGGGGCGGAAACCGCCCCCCGTTACAAATAGGGTTAAATAACCGCTTTGTGCGGGTTCCAACACCCTACAACAGAGAATAAACCCGCTGCCAGCGGATATCCCTACCCACCACCTAATTTGACACCCTGTCAGCGGGTAACTATACCCGCATATCACGGGTATATAACTCGTACACGGCGGATACAACACGCCTATTGTATTGGAATCTCCCCCCTCTGTTACAAATAGGGCTAAAGGGAAATAATAACTTTTTTTCCACAAAAATTGAGTTGGCACTTGAAATGGGAAGAAGAACCTAACCAACAGATAAATCCAATCACATTTTGCACAAAAATGTCTCTAGCCGAAGCTATTTCAGGTTAAAGTTGATATGCGTTCCCAGAGAGTAAACATTTATAGCTGGAGAGTACAATTTTATTGCTAGGAAAATTAAGATTTTTATGTTTTAAAAAAAAATACTTGGAAAGTAAAAATCCTTATTTGTAATAGATAGTAAATCCTTGTGAGGAAAATTGGATTATATTTTAACTGCAGTGTCAGTAAGATCAGGTGACAAGAGAGCAAATTTCCATGAAAAAATAAAAAGAGCACAGTTATTTAACCCCAAAAGTCCAGAAAATGGGCAAAATTCCAAGACTGCTTATATAATGGTCGGTACTCATCAAGTACTCTAATTAATTTACTGTCCAATCTAAAATTTGCCTCTATACGCATTGTTATTTACAATGAAGGTGTGTTTCCTGCAGGAAACATATTTCCTTATGAAATATGATTCAGAATATGTACCAAACTTTTATGAACTATCTTTGAACAAGCTTCGAACAAGCCTTTTTTTATAAAAAGTACATTAAAATCAGCAGTTTTGTTTAGCCCCAAGCGGCAACCTATTTAGTGTTCTACTCATTAAATTAAATAAATTGGATGTTTTCCACATGAATTCCTGAATTTTTTTCTTCAGAATTTTCAACATACAGGTTGAATACCTGTATGTTGAAAATACAGTACAATGCACACACAAACAATTTATCTGAACCGTTTTCCCATAATCAATCAATAAACATTTCAGAAACCCGTGACATATTCGGCGGATTAACTTAGTATTTAGTACTTACAACAACGTATTTAGTGCAGGTAGGTATACGATTTGTTGAGAGGTAATTCAACAAGAGGTATTCAACGTTGAACAGATGTAAACAAGCGTCAGATGTCACGCTTCCCAATAGTGGAGGAAAAACAGATCATGAACTCCAAAATAAGTATAGGTACTTGTTTTTTTTAAAGTTCCCAATATTCTGTTTTATAGAGAAAGTTATTTAATTTAATTCAGACTTGATCTACTTAATGCCACACATGTTGCATAAGATAATGCACAAAATAGATGTTTGTTTCTTGGAGTTAAACTCGCGAGTCACTGGGGGCTTTTTAGCCCCCCCCCTTAGGAATATTAAGAATATCTCAATAACTAATGCAGATATCGACGCCAAAATTTCAGTACCTTCCCGGGCATCGTTTTTACACCTTTTCAGAAACAAATGAAAAAACGTCAAATTTGTTTTCCTCGAGATATAGTGAATTTAGTGATGTCACTAAACACGATTTTGACACCAAAATCGGCTAAATTTTTCCAAGCCGTACAAATGCTGAATTTGAAGAAAAATGCAATCCAAAACGATAGAAGGTAGACAACTGCAAGGGCTACAAACCAGCAATCTCGAAGTTTCGAAAATTTTGGTTTTTGACCCCAAATAAAAAACAACACTTTTTTGAAAAAATGCTCACAAAATCAAATTTTTCAATGATATTGAGATAAAAACAGAATATATGTCAGATAACGACATATGGGCAAATACCATACCACATTTCGAAATGATATCATCTTTTTTGACTGTCATGGCATATAAACTATGGGTAAATCATGACGTCATATTTTGAAATTGCGTTTTTGGGCTTTTATTGACCAGATACAGACAAATAAATGCAAGTAATGTTTTTTTAGATGAAACTGATATAGAAACATGCTTTTTTTCATTTCGATTTATCAATTTCAAATTTTGACATTCAGTGAGCTGA
This sequence comes from Chirona hameri, assembly GCA_036785665.1. Classification (NCBI taxonomy): domain Eukaryota; kingdom Metazoa; phylum Arthropoda; class Thecostraca; order Balanomorpha; family Balanidae; genus Chirona; species Chirona hameri. The sequence goes on from JAXIVJ010005760.1 coordinate 42,711, forward strand.
ACTTGACCCGAACTTGACACTAACTTCACGTAAATGAAGTCAGGTGGTAAAATGCCTACCACTATCGAATTATACGCGTAAAAGCATCCATAAAACATGTGCTGCATGACTTTCGTAGATATTTTGTGTGTAGTGACCTTTTGTGACCTGACCTTGACCTTGATCTTTCCAAACAATCTCACTTTAGCTCATGTGTGTATGTATGTATCATACCTTTGACAGCACTTTGGGTGATTATAGACGCAATCGAAGGCCATGGATGGCAAGTATTGTCCATAAACTCAAATACCTCGATTTTGACGTTAGACTTGACCGTGATCCGACATGTGACATTAATTTGACATTTTAAAGTTTGCGTTAGTTTTATCTCATTAAGCGTTTTCGAATGCCGCCTTATGCGTCCCGCTGCGATCATTGGTTCTGAAGATACCAGGGGGGGGGGGCTAAAAAAAACACCCCCCAAGTGAGTCGTGTTACAGAGTATACCCCAGTGACTGCCGGGTTAAAGGTGTGCCGGCTCCTAAGGTCAAAGAAGAATAGATCAAAGTGTCACTATTTCCCATAACCCTCTCCCGTGCAGCGTCCGATCAGTGCGTGACCGTGCAGGGGGGGGGGGGTACGAACCCCTAGCGTTTCGCCCCTAATTGGGCTAGATCTTTGATTCAAAAACAGGCGTGTTGCTTGTCACGAGAGGAAGCCATTGATACCAGATTTTAAGGTCCTAGATCATTAGGTGACCTCTGAGATCATGTCAATGACCCAAAATTCAACCAAATTGGAAATGCGTATAAATTGAATTTAATCGAGCTAGAATCGCGAATGAGCATATAATTATGCTAAATGGGTGCCAAATTTTAAAACAGCATCACAAAATGTCCTAGAAACTGCCAAATTCAAAAAAAGGTCATGTCACGTCATGTCAGGTCATTTGAGGTCAGTGACCTCTGTTGACCTGTTGGGGTGCATGACCCCAGTTGAACATACAATTATGTAAAACGGATCCCATATTTGAAATCAGCGTCACAAAATGTCCTAGAAACTGCCAGAAGTAAGAAAAGTAATGAGGTCATCGGAGGTCACAATCTCAATGGAAACCACTACTGTCATCTGGAAACACCTGTGCATACGCTCTGGAACAACAAACACTATGAAACTGGACAAGTTACAAAGATCAATACTACGGGACCCCAGTTGCGCCTGACATGACCTTGAAAACAGGTCATAGGTCACAGGTCATGTGACCTACAACTTAAATTTGTCAGAATATGTGTCAAGTTGTTCAAAAGCAGGGTACTGAAAGTTTCATCTCAATCTGTTGATATTTATGAGTTATTCCCGGACAAAAACTGACGGGGGGGGGGGGGGGGGGGGTGGTATCAACCCACCCGCCCCATGCACTGGCGAGGATTAAAGTAACATGTTTTTTTGTTGTTGATCAAAGTATCAGAACACAGTGAAAATACTCACATAAAATACCCAAAGATCCTATGGATCCGTAGGATCAATAGGATCTTTGGCTACTTTCACTATTTTGATCCTTGGAATACTTACATGTAAGTATCGAGCAACAAGTTACAATGCGCCCAAGTGCTATAGTGCATGACTAAGTGCTATAGCGCATGTTCGTTGCCACAATCTGCATTCCATGGTAAAAAATGTCTGGTGGCATGGCCCATGCCTGGTGGCATGACCCGTCCCCCTTTATGTAACACTAAGTCTGAACCCCCACCCCACTGTAAAAATAAACATACAAAGCAAGTATTTCATAACATGAACATCATACCCTCCCCGTCCTTCTCCATCTCCCCGTCCTTCTCCAGCCCGTTCCTGACATCCTGAACCCCACTTCTCCCCGTCCTTCTCCAGCCCGTTCCCGACATCCTCAACCCACCTCTCCCCGTCCTTCTCCGGCTCGTACCCGACATCCTGAACCCCACCTCTCCCCGTCCTTATCCAGCCCGTTTCCGACATCCTGAACCCCACCTCTCCCCGTCCTTCTCCGGTCCGTTCCCGACATCGTCATCCCACCTCTCCCGTCCTTCTCCAGCCCGTTCCCGACATCAACCCCACCTCTCTCCGTCTTTCTCCAACCCGTTCCCGACGTCCTCATCCCAACTCTCCCCGTCCTTCTCCAGCCCGTTTCCGACATCGTCATCCCACCTCTCCCCGTCCTTCTACAGCTCGTTCCCGACATCCTGAACCCCACTTCTCCCCGTCCTTCTCCAGCCCGTTCCCGACATCGTCAAACCCACCTCTCCCCGTCCTTCTTCAGTCCGTGTCACATCGTGGGGTGGCGAGGACGGGAAGAAGTGGGATGAGATGTCGGGAACAGGCAGGAGAAGGACGGGGAGAGATGGGATGACGATGTCTGGAACGGGCTGGAGAAGGACGGGAAGAGGTGGGTTGAGAATATCGGGAAGGGGCTGGAGAAGGACGGGAGATGTAGGGTTCAAGATGTCGGGAACGGGCTGGAGAAGGACGGGGAGAGGTGGGATTGACGATGTCGGGAACGGGCTGGAGAAGAACGGAGAGAGGTGGGATGAGGATGTCGGGAACGGGCTGGAGAAGGACGGGGAGAGGTGGGGTTCAGGATGTCTGGAACGAGCTGGAGAAGGACGGGAGAGGTGGGATGATAATGTCGGGAACGGGCTGGAGAAGGATGAGGAGAGGTGGGGTTCAGGATGTCGGGAACGAGCTGGAGAAGGACGGGGAGAGGTGGGATGAGGATGTCGGGAATGGGCTGGAGAAGGACGGGGAGAGGTTGGGTTCAAGATGTCGGGAACGGGCTGGAGAAGGACGGGGAGAGGTGGGGTTGAGGATGTCGGGAACGGGCTGGAGAAGGACGGGGAGAGGTGGGGTTCAGGATGTCTGGAACGAGCTGGAGAAGGACGGGGAGAGGTGGGATGAGGATGCTGGGAACGGGCTGGAGAAGGACGTGGAGAGGTGGGGTTCAGGATGTCGGGAACGGGCTGGAGAATGACGGGGTGAGGTGGGGTTCAGGATGTCGGGAACGAGCTGGAGAAGGACGGGGAGAGGTGGGATGAGGATGTTGGGTACGGGTTGGAGAAGGACGAAGAGTGGTGGGGTTGAGGATGCCGGGCATGGGCTGGAGAAGGACGGAGGGGTGGGATGACGATGTCGGGAATGGGCTGGAGAAGGACGGGAGAGGTGGGGTTAAGGATGCCGGGAACGGACTGGAGAAGGACGGGGAGAGATGGGTTCCGGATGTCAGAAAAGAGCTGGAGAAGGACGGGGAGAGGTGGGGTTCAGGATGTCAGGAACGGCAGGAGAAGGACGGGAAGAGGTGGGATGAGGATGTCAGAAACGGGCTGGAGAAGGACGTGGAGAGGTGGAGTTGAGGATGTCGGAAACGGGCTGGAGAAGGACGGGGAGAGTTGGCACCTCTCTCCGTGGGGTGACGATGGCGAGGACGAGGAGAGGTGGGATGAGATGTCGGGAACGGTCTGGAGAAGGACGGGGAGAGGTGGGGTTCAGGATGTCGGGAACGGGCTGCAGAAGGACGGGGAGAGCTGGGATGAGAATATCAGGAACGGGCTAGAAAAGGACGGGGAAAGGTAGGGTTGAGGATGTCGGGAACGAGATGGAGAAGGACAGGGAGAGATGGGAGGACGATGTCGGGAACGGGATGGAGAAGGACGAGGAGAGGTGGGGTTGAGGATGTCGGGAATGGGCTGGAGTAGGTAGGGAGAAGTGGGGTCCAGGAAGCCGGGAACAAGCTGGAGAAGGACGGGGTGAGGTGGGGTTCAGGGTGTCGGGAACGAGCTGGAGAAGGACGGGGAGAGGTGGGATGAGGATTTCGGGTACGGGTTGGAGAAGGACGGGGACAGGTGGGATGGCGAAATCGAGAACAGGCTGCAGAAGGACGGGGAGAGGTGGGTGGGATGAGGATGACAGGAACGGGCTGGAGAAGAACGGGGAGAGTTGGGGTTGAGGATGTCGGGAACGGGCTGGAGAAGGACGGGGAGAGATGGGATGACGATGTCGGGAACGGGCTGGAGAAGGACGGTGAGAGGTGGGGTTGAGGATGTCTGGAATGGGCTGGAGAAGGACGGGAGAGGTGGCGGTCAGGATGTCGGGAACGGGCTGGAGAAGGACGGGGAGAGGTGGGGTTGAGTTAGTCCGGAACAGGCTGGAGAAGGACGGGGAGAGCTGGCACCTCTCCCCCCGTTCTTCAGCCAGTTCCTGACATTGTCAATAAACACCACTTCTCCCCGTCCTTCTCCAGCCCGTTCCGACATTGTCATCCCACCTCTCCCCGCCATTCTCTAGCCCATTCCCGACATCGTCATCCCACCTCTCCCCGTGCTTCTCCAGCCCGTTCACGACATTGTCATCCCACCTCTCCCCGCCATTCTCTAGCCCAATCCCGACATCGTCATCCCACCTCTCCCTGTGCTTCTCCAGCCCGTTCACGACATCGTCATCCCACCTCTCCCCGTCATCGACATCGTCACAACACGTCTCATCGTGGGGTGACGATGGCGAGGGCGGGGAGAGGTGGGATGAGATGTCGGGAACGGGCTGGGGAAACACGGGGAGAGGTGGGAATCAGGATGTCGGGAACGAGCTGGAGAAGGACGGGGAGAGGTGGGATGAGGATGTCGGGAACGGGCTAGAGAAGGACGGGGAGAGGTGTGGTTCGTTTAGTCCGGAACAGGCTGGAGAAGGACGGGAAGAGGTGGGGTTGAGGATGTCGGGAATGAGCTGGAGAAGGACGGGGAGAGGCGGGATGACGATGTCTGGAACGGGCTGGAGAAGGGCGGGAGAGGTGGGGTTGACGATGACGGGAATGGGCTGGAGAAAGCCGGGAGAGGTGGGGCTCAGGATGTCGGGAACGGGCTGGAGAAGGACAGGGTGAGTTTGGGTTCAGGATGTCGATCGAGCTGGAGAAGGACGGGGAGAGGTGGGATGGGGATGTCGGGAACGGGCTGGAGTAGGACGGGGAGAGATGGGGTGACGATGTCGCGAACGGGCTGGAGAAGGACGGGGAGAGGTGGCGTGACTATGTCGGGAACGGGCTGGAGAAGGATGGGAAGAGGTGGGGTTGAGGATGTCGTGCACGGGCTGGAGAAGGACGGGAGAGGTGGCGTTCAGAATGTCGGGAACGGGCTGGAGGAGGACGGGGAGAGGTGGGGTTGAGTTTGTCCGGAACAGGCTGGAGAAGGACGAGGAGAGGTGGGGTTGAGGATGCTGGGAATGGGCTGGAGAAGGACGGGAGAAGTGGGGTTCAGGATGTCGTGAACGGGCTGGAGAAGGACGGAGAGAGGCGGGATGACGATGTCGAAAACGGGCTGGAGAAGGACGCGGAGAAGTGGGATGAGGATGTAGGGAACGGGCTGGAGAAGGAAGGGAAGAGGTGGGGTTGAGGATGTCGGGAACGGGCTGGAGAAGGACGGGGAGAGCTGGCACCTCTCCCCCATTCTCCAGCCCGTTCCCGACATCGTCAATCAACCCCACTTCTCTCCGTTCATCTCCAGCCCGTTCCCGACATTGTCATCCCCACCTCTTCCCGTCCTTCCCCAGACCGTTCCCGCCATCCTGAACCCAACCTCTTCCGTCCTTTTCCAGCCCATTTCCGACATCCACAACCCCACCTCTCCTCGTCCTTCTCCAGCCCATGCCGAAAACGTCATCCCACCTCTCCCCGTCCTCGACATCGTCACCCCACCTCTCCCCGTGCTTCTCCAGCCCATTCCTGACATCATCAACCCCACCTCTCCCCGTCCTTCTCCAGCCCGTTCCCAACATCCTCAACGCCACCTCTCTCCGTCCTTCTCCAGCCCGTTCCCGACATCCTCAACCCCACCTCTCCCCGTCCTTCTCCAGCCCATGCCGAAAACGTCATCCCACCTTTCCCCGTCCTCGACATCGTCACCCCACCTCTCCCCGTGCTTCTCCAGCCCATTCCCGACATCGTCATCCAACCTCTCCCTGTCCTTCTCCAGCCCGTTCCCGACATCGTCATTCCACCTTTCACCGTCCTTCTCCGGCCCGTTCCCGACATTCGTCATCCCACCTCTCTCCGTCCTTCTCCAGCCCGTTCCCAACATCCTCATCCCCACCTCTCCCCGTCCTTCTCTAGCCCGTTCAAGACATCTGTCATCCCACCTCTCCCCGTCCTTCTCCAGTTTATTCCAGACATCCTCAACCCCACCTCTCGCCGTCCTTCTCCAGCCCATTCCCGACATCGTCATCCCACCTCTCCCCGTCCTTCTCCAGCCCATTCCCGACATCGTCATCCCACCTCTCCCCGTGCTTCTCCAGCCCGTTCCCGACATCGTCATCCCACCTCTCCCCGTCCTCGACATCGTCACAACACGTCTCATCGTGGGGTAACGATGGCGAGGACGGGAAGAGGTGGGATGAGATGTCGGGAACGGGCTGGAGAAGCACGGGGAGAGGTGGGAATCAGGATGTCGGGAACGAGCTGGAGAAGGACGGGGAGAGGTGGGATGAGGATGTCGGGAACGGGCTGGAGAAGGACTGGGAGAGGTGGGTTTCAGGATGGGGGAACGGGCTGCAGAAGGACGGGGAGATATGGGATGAGGATGTCAGGAACGGGCTGGAGAAGGACGGGGAGAGGTGGGGTTGAGAATGTGGGGAACGGGATGGAGAAGGACGGGGAGAGATGGGAGGACGGTGTTGGGAACGGGTTGGAGAAGAACGGGGAGAGGTGGGGCTGAGGATGTCGGGAATGGGCTGGAGAAGGTCGGGAGAAGTGGGGTCCAGGATGCCGGGAACGAGCCGGAGAAGGACGGAGAGGTGTGTGGTTCATTTTGTCCGGAACAGGCTGGAGAAGGACGGAAGAGGTGGGGTTGAGGATGTCGGCAATAGGCTGGAGAAGGACGGGGAGAGGCGGGATGACGATGTCTGGAACGGGCTGGAGAAGGACGCGGAGGTGGAGTTGACGATGTCGGGAATGGGCTGGAGAAGGACGGGAGAGGTGGGCCTCAGGATGTCGGGAACAGGCTGGGGAAGGACAGGGAGAGGTGGGGTGACTATGTCGGGAACGGGCTGGAGAAAGACGGGGAGAGGTGGGATCAGGATGTCGGGAACGGGCTGGAGAAGGACGGGATAGGTGGGGTTGACGATGTCGGGAACGGGCTGGAGAAGGGCAGGGAGAGCTGGCACCTCTCCCCCCGTTCTCCAACACGTTCCCGACATCGTTAACCCCACTTCTCCCCGTCCTTCTCCAGCCCGTTCCCGACATCGTCATCCCCACCTCTCCCCGTCCTTCTAGAGACCGTTCCCGACATCCTGAACCCCACCTCTCTCGTCCTTCTCCAGCCTGTGCCGAAAACGTCATCCCACCTCTCCCCGTCCTCGACATCGTTACCCCACCTCACCCCGTCCTTCTCCAGCCCATTCCCGACATCCTCAACCCCACCTCTCCCCGTCCTACTCCAGCCCGTTCCCGAAATCCTCAACCCCACCTCTCCCCGTCCTTCTCCAGCCCGTTCCCGACATCCACAACCCCACCTCTCTCCGCCCTTCTCCCGCCTGTTCCCGACATCGTCAACCCCACCCCTCCCCTTCCTTCTCAGTCCGTTCCCGACATCGTCATCCCAACTCTCCTCGTCTTTATCCAGGCCGTTCCCGATATCGTCATCCCACATCTTTGTCCTTCTCCAGCCCATTCCCGACATCGTCAACCCACCTCTCCCCGTCCTTCTCCAGCCCATTCCCGACATCGTCATCCCACCTTTCACCGTCCTTCTCCAGCCCGTTCCAGACATTCGTCATCCCACCTCTCTCAGTCCTTCTCCAGCCCGTTCCCGACATCCTCATCCCCACCTCTCTCCGTCATTCTCCAGCACGTCCCCGACATCGTCATCCCAACTCTCCCCGTCCTTCTCCAGTTTATTCCCGACATCCTCAACCCCACCTCTCGCCGTCCTTCTCCAGCCCGTTCCGACATTGTCGTTCCACATCTCCCCGCCATTCTCCAGCCCATTCCCGACACCGTCATCCCACCTCTCCCCGTCCTTCTCCAGTTTATTCCCGACATCCTCAACCCCACCTCTCGCCGTCCTTCTCCAGCCCGTTCCGACATTGTCGTTCCACATCTCCCCGCCATTCTCTAGCCCAAACCCGACATAGTCATCCCACTCTCCCTGTGCTTCTCCAACCCGTTCCCGACATCGTTATCCCACCCCACCCATCCTCGACATCGTCACAACACATCACATCGTGGGGTGACGATGGCGAGGACGGGGAGAGGTGGGATAAGATGTCGGGAACAGGCTGGGGAAGGACTTGGAGAGGTGGGATGACGATGTCGGGAATGGGCTAGAGACTGACGGGGAGAGGTGAGATGACGATGTCGGTAAAGGGATGGAAAAGGACGGGGTGAGGTGGGGTTCAGGATGGCGGGAACGAGCTGGAGAAGGACGGGGAGAGATGGGATGACGATGTCGGGAACGGGCTGGAGAAGGACGGGAGAGGTGGGGTTAAGGATGTCGGGAACGGGCTGGAGAAGGACTGGAGAGGTGGGGTTGACGATGTCGGGAATGAGCTGGAGAAGGACGGGAGAGGTGGGGTTAAGGATGTCGGGAACGGGCTGGAGAAGGACGGGAGAGGTGGGGTTGACGATGTCGGGAATGAGCTGGAGAAGGACGGGAGAGGTGGGGTTGAGGATGTCGGGAATGGGCTGGAGAAGGACGGGAGAGGTGCCGGTCAGGATGTCGGGAACGGGGTGGAAAAGAACGGGGAGAGGTGGGGTTGAGTTTGTCCTGAACAGACTAGAGAAGGATGGGGAGAGATGGGGATGAGGATGCCGGGAATGGGCTGGAGAAAGACGGGGAGAGGTGGTATGGCGAAATCGGGAACGAGCTACAGAAGGACGGGGAGAGGTGGGATGAGGATGTCAGGAATGGGCTGGAGAAGGATGGAGAGTTGGGGTTCAGGATGTCGGGAACGGGCTGGAGAAGGACGGGAAGAGATGGGATGACGATGTCGGGAACGGGCTGGAGAAGTACGGGGAGAGGTGGGGTTGAGGATGTCGGGAATGGGCTGGAGAAGGACGGGAGAGGTGCCGGTCAGGATGTCGGGAACGGGGTGGAAAAGAACGGGGAGAGGTGGGGTTGAGTTTGTCCTGAACAGACTAGAGAAGGATGGGGAGAGATGGGGATGAGGATGCCGGGAATGGGCTGGAGAAAGACGGGGAGAGGTGGGATGACGATGTTGGGAACGGGCTGGAGAAGGACGGGAGAGGTGGGGTTAAGGATGTCGGGAACGGGCTGGAGAAGGACTGGAGAGGTGGGGTTGACGATGTCGGGAATGAGCTGGAGAAGGACGGGAGAGGTGGGGTTAAGGATGTCGGGAACGGGCTGGAGAAGGACGGGAGAGGTGGGGTTGACGATGTCGGGAATGAGCTGGAGAAGGACGGGAGAGGTGGGGTTAAGGATGTCGGGAACGGGCTGGAGAAGGACGGGGAGAGGTGGGGTTCAGGATGTCGGAAACGAGCTGGAGGAGGACGGGGAGAGGTGGGATGAGGATTTTGGGAACGGGCTGGAGAATGATGGGGAGAGGTGGGTTTGCGATGTCGGGAACGGGTTGGAGAAGGACGGGGAGAGCTGGCACCTCTCTCTCTGTTCTCCAGCCCGTTCCCGACATCGTCAATCAACCCCACTTCTCCCCGTCCTTCTCCAGCCCGTTCCCGACATCGTCATCCTCACCTCTCCCCGTCCCTCTCCAGGCCGTTCCCGATATCCTGAACCCCACCTCTGCCGTCCTTTTCCAGCCCATTTCCTACATCCACAACCCCACCTCTCCTCGTCCTTCTCCAGACCGTGCCGAAAACGTCATCCTCTCCCCGTCCACGACATCGTCACCCCACCTCTCCCCGTGCTTCTCCAGCCCATTCCCGACATCCTCAACCCCAACCCTCCCGGTCTTTCTCCAGCCCGTTCCCGATATCGTCATCCCACATATCTTTGTCCTTCTCCAGCCCATTCCCGACATAGTCATCCCATCTCTCCCCGTCCTCCTCCAGCCCATTCCCGACATCGTCAACCCACCTTTCACCGTCCTTCTCCAGCCCGTTCCAGACATTCGTCATCCAACCTCTCCCCGCCTTTCTCCAGCCCGTTCCCGATATCGTCATCCCACATATCTATGTCCTTCTCCAGCCCATTCCCGACATAGTCATCCCACCTCTCCCCGTCCTTCCCCAGTTTATTCCAGAAATTATCAACCCCACCTCTCGCCGTCTTTCTCCAGCCCGTTCCCACATTGTCATCCCACCTCTCCCCGCCATTCACTACCCCATTCCCGACATCGTCATCCCACCTCTCCCCGTCCTTCCACCGTTTATTCCAGAAATCATCAACCCCACCTCTCGCCGTCTTTCTCCAGCCCGTTCCCACATTGTCATCCCACCTCTCCCCGTCCTCGACATCGTCACAACACGTCTCACCGTGGGGTGACGATGGCGAGGACGGAAAGAGGTAAGATGAGATGTCGGGAATGGCCTGGAGAAGGAAGGGGAGAGGTGGGGTTCAGGATGTCGGGAACGGGATGCAGAAGGACGGGGAGAGGTGGGAGGAGGATATCAGGAACGGGCTAGAGAAGGACCGGGAGAGGTAGGGTTGAGGATGTCCGGAACGAGATGGAGAAGGACAGGGAGAGATGGGAGGACGATGTCGGGAATGGGATGGAGAAGGACGGGGAGAGGTGGGGTTGAGGCTGTCTGGAATGGGCTGGAGAAGGTAGGGAGAAGTGGGGTCCAGGATGCCGGGAACGAGCTGGAGGAGGACGGGGTGAGGTGGGGTTCAGGATGTCGGGAACGAGCAGGAGAAGGACGGGGAGAGGTGGGATGAGGTTGTCGGGTACGGGTTGGAGAAGGACTGGGAGAGGTGGGATGGCGAAATCGAGAAAAGGCTGCAGAAGGACGGGGAGAGGTGGGTGGGATTGAGGATGACAGGAACGGGCTGGAGAAGAACGGGGAGAGTTGGGGTTGAGGATGTCGGGAACGGGCTGGAAAAGGACGGGGAGAGATGGGATGACGATGTCGGGAACGGGCTGGAGAAGGACGGGGAGAGGTGGGGTTGAGAATGTCGGGAATGGGCTGGAGAAGGGCGGGAGAGGTGGCTGTCAGGATGTCGGGAAGGGGTTGGAGAAGGACGAGGCGAGGTTGGGTTGAGTTTGTCCGGAACAGGCTGGAGAAGGACGGGGAGAGGTGGGGATGAGGATGCCGGGAATGGGCAGGAGAATGACGACTATGTCAGGAACGAGCTGGAGAAGGACGGGAGAGGTGGGGTTGTCGATGTCGGAAATAGGCTGGAAAAGGACGGCAGCGGTGGGGTTAAGGATGTCGGGAACGGGCTGGAGAAGGACTGAGAGAGGTGGGGTTCAGGATGTCGGAAGCGAGCTGGAGAAGGACGGGGAGAGGTGGGATGACGATGTCGGGAACGGGCTGGAGAAGGATGGGGAGAGGTGTGATGAGGATGTCGGAACGGGCTGGAGAAGGACGAGGAGAAGTGGGGTTGAGGATGTCGGGAACGGGCTGGAGAAGGACGAGGAGAGCTGGCACCTCTCCCCCTTCTCCAGCCCGTTCCTGACATCGTCAATCAACACCACTTCTCCCCGTCCTTCTCCAGCCAGTTCCCGACATCGTCATCCCCACCTCTCCCCGTCCTTCTCCAGACCGTTCCTGATATCCTGAACCCCACCTCTCCCGTCCTTTTCCAGCCAATTTCCGACATCCACAACCCCACCTCTCCTCGTCCTTCCCCAGCCCGTGCCGAAAACATCATCCCACCTCTCCCCATCCTCGACATCGTCACCCCACCTCTCCCCGTGCTTCTCCAGCCCGTTCTCGACATCGTCATCCCACCTTTCACCGTCCTTCTCCAGCCCGTTCCCGACATCGTCATCCCACATACCTTTGTCCTTCTCCAGCCCATTCCCGACATCGTCATCTCATCTCTCCCCGTCCTTCTCCAGCCCATTGCCGACATCGTCATCCCACCTTTCAGCGTTCTTAGGCAGCCCCTTCCCGACATCCTCATCCCCACCTCTCCCCGTCATTCTCCAGCCCGTTCCCGACATCCGTCATCCCACCTCTCCCCGTCCTTCTCCTGTTTATTCCAGACATTCTAAACCCCACCTCTCGCCGTCCTTCTCCAGCCCGTTCCGACATTGTCATCCCACCTCTCCCCGCTATTCTCTAGCTCATTCCCGACATCGTCATCCCACCTCTCCCCGTGCTTCTCTAGCCCGTTCATGACATCGTCATCCCACCTCTCCCCGTCCTCGACATCGTCAAAACACTTCTCATATTGGGGTGACGATGGGGAGGGCGGGGAGAGGTGGGATGAGATGTCGGGAACGGGCTGGGGAGGCACGGGGAGAGGTAAGAATCAGGATGTCGGGAACGAGCTGGAGAAGGACGGGGAGAAATGGGATGAGGATGTCGGGAATGGGCTGGAGAAGGACGGGGAGAGGTGTGGTTCGTTTAGTCCGGAACAGGCTGGACAAGGACGGGCAGAGGCGGGGTTGATGATGTCGGGAACAGGCTGGAGAAGGATGGCGAGAGGCGGGGTTGAGGATGTCGGGAACGGGCTGGAGAAGGACGAGGAGAGGTGGGGTTGAGGATGTCGGGAACGGGCTGGAAAAGGACAGAGAGAGGTGGGGTTGAGGATGTCGGGAATGGGCTGGAGAAGCACGGGGAGAGATGGGGTGACGATGTCGAGGACGGAGAGAGGTTGGATGATGTTTTCGGCAAGGGCTGGAGAAGGACGAGGAGAGGTGAGGTTGAGGATGTCTGGAATGGGCTGGAGAAGGACGGGGAGAGGTGGGGTTCAGGATGTCAAGAACGGTCTGGAGAAGGACGGGGAGAGGTGAGGATGACGATGTCGGGAACTGGCTGGAGAAGTACGGGGAGAAGTGGTGTTGATTGACAATGTCAGGAACTGGCTGGAGAACGGGGGGATAGGTGCCAGCTCTCCCCGTCCTTCTCCAGCCCGTTCCCGACATCCTTACCGCCACCTCTCCCGTCCTTCTCAAGCCCATTCCAGACATCCTCAACCCCACCTCTCCCCGTCCTTCTCCAGCCCGTTTCCGACATCCTCAACCCCAACTCTCTCCGTTCTTCTCAAACCCGTTCCTGTCATCCTCATCCCACCCACCTCTCCCCGTCCTTCTGCAGCCTGTTCTCGATTTCGCCATCCAACCTTTCCCCGTCCTTCTCCAACCCGTACCCGACATCCTGAACCCCACCTCACCCCGTCCTTCTCCAGCTCGTTCCCGGCTTCCTGGACTCCACTTCTCCCTACCTTCTCCAGCCCATTCCCGACATCCTCAACCCCACCTCTCCCCGTCCTTCTCCATCCCGTTCCCAACATCGTCCTCCCATCTCTCCCTGTCCTTCTCCATCTCGTTCCCGACGTCCTCAACCCTACCTCTCCCCGTCCTTCTCTTGCCCGTTCCTGATATTCTCATCCCAGCTCTCCCCGTCCTCGATATCGTCACAACACGACTCATCGTGGGGTGAAGATGGGGAGAGGTGGAATGAGATGTCGGGAACGGGCTGGGGAAGACGGGGAGAGGTAAGAATCAGGATGTAGGGAAAGAGCTGGAGAAGGACGGGGAGAAATGGGATGAGGATGTCGGGAACGGGCTGGAGGACTGGGAGAGGTGTGGTTCATTTAGTCCGGAACAGGCTGGAGAAGGACGGGAAGAGGTGGGGTTGAGGATGTCGGGAATGGGCTGGAGAAGGACGGGGAGGTGCGGGATGACGATATCTAGAACGGGCTGGAGAAGCCGGGAGAGGTGGGGTTGACGATGAAGGGAATGGGCTGGAGAAGGACGGGAGAGGTGGGGCTCAGGATGTTTGGAACGAGCTGGAGAAGGACAGGGTGAGTTTGGGTTCAGAATGTCGAACGAGCTGGAGAAGGACGGGGAGAGCAGGGATAGGGATGTCGGGAACGGGCTGGAGAAGGACGGGGAGAGATGGGGTGACGATGTCGGGAACGGGCTGGAGAAGGACGGGGAGAGGTGAGGTGACTATGTCGGGAACGGACTGGAGAAGGACGGGGAGAGGTGGGATGAGGATGTCGGGAACGGGCTGGAGAAAGACGTGGAGAGGTGGGTTTGAGGATGTCCTGAACGGGCTGGAGAAGGACGGGGAGATATGGGATGACGATGTCGGTAATGGGCTGGGGAAGAACGGGGAGAGGTGGGGTTGAGGATGTCGGGAATGGGCTGGAGAAGGACGGGAGAGGTGGCGTTCAGAATGTCGGGAACGGGCTGGAGGAGGAGGGGGAGAGGTGGGGTTGAGTTTGTCCAAACAGGCTAGAGAAGGACGGAGAGAGGTGGGGTTGTGGATGCTGGGAATGGGCTGGAGAAGGACGGGAGAAGTGGGATTCAGGATGTCGAGAACGGGCTGGAGAAGGGCGGGGAGAGGTGGGATGACGATGTCGAAAACAGGCTGGGGAAGGAGGGGGAGAAGTGGGATCAGGATGTCTGGAACGGGCTGGAGAAGGACGGGGAGAGGTGGGGTTGAAGATGTAGGGAACGGGCTGGAGAAGGACGGGGAAAGGTGGGGTTGAAGATGTCGGGAACGGGCTGGAGAAGGACAGGGAAAGCTGGCACCTCTCCCCCTGTTCTCTATCACGTTCCCGGCATCATCAACCCTACTTCTCCCCGTCCTTCTCCAGACCGTTCTTGATATCCTGAACCCCACCTCTCCCGTCTTTTTCCAGCCCATTTCCGACATCCATAACCCCACCTCTCCTCGTCCTTCTCCAGCCCGTGCCGAAAACGTCATCCCACCTCTATTCGTCCTCGACATCGTCATTCCACCTCTCCCCGTGCTTCTCCAGCCCATTCCCGACATCCTCAACCCCACCTCTCCCCGTCCTTCTCCAGACCTTTCCCGACATCCTCAACCCCACCTTTCCCCGTCCTTCTCCAGACCTTTCCCGACATCCTCAACTCCACCTCTCCCCGTCGTTCTCCAGCTCGTTCCCGACATCCTCAAACCCACCTCTCCCCGTCCCTCTCCAGCCTGTTCCCGACATCGTCAACCCCTCCTCTCCCCGTCATTGTCAAGCCCGTTCCAGACATCGTCATCCCACCTCTTGCCGTCTTTCTCCAGCCCGTTCCCACATTGTCATCCCACCTGTCCCCGCCATTCACTACCCCATTCCCGACATTGTCATCCCACCTCTTTTCGTGCTTCTCTAGCCCGTTCCCGACATCGTCATCCCACCTCTCCCCGTCCTCGACATCGTCACAACACGTCTCACCGTGGGGTGACGATGGCGAGGACGGAAAGAGGTAGGATGAGATGTCGGGAATGGCCTGGAGAAGGAAAGGGAGAGGTAGGGTTCAGGATGTCGGGAACGGGCTGCAGAAGGACGGGGAGAGGTGGGAGGAGGATATCAGGAAAGGGCTAAAGAAGGACGGGGAGAGGTAGGGTTGAGGATGTCCGGAACGAGATGGAGAAGGACATGGAGAGATGGGAGGACGATGTCGGGAATGGGATGGAGAAGGACGGGGAGAGGTGGGGTTGAGGATGTCTGGAATGGGCTGGAGAAGGTAGGGAGAAGTGGGGTCCAGGATGCCGGGAATGAGCTGGAGGAGGACGGGGTGAGGTGGGGTTCAGGTTGTCGGGAACGAGCTGGAGAAGGACGGGGAGAGGTGGGATGAGGATGTCGGGAACGGGCTGGAGAAGGACTCGGAGAGGTGGGGTTCAGGATGTCGGGAACGGGCTGCAGAAGGACGGGGAGATATGGGATGAGGATGTCAGGAACGGGCTGGAGAAGGACGGAGAGAGGTGTGGTTGAGAATGTTGGGAACGGGATGGAGAAGGACGAGGAGAGATGGGAGGACGGTGTCGGGAACGGGTTGGAGAAGGACGGGGAGAGGTGGGGTTGAAGATGGTGGGAATGGGCTGGAGAAGGTCGGGAGAAGTGGGGTCTAGGATGCCGGGAACGAGCTGGAGAAGGACGGGAAGGTGTGTGGTTCGTTTAGTCCGGAACAGGCTGGAGAAGGACGGGAAGAGGTGGGGTTGAGGATGTCGGGAATGGGCTGGAGAAGCACGGGGAGAGGCGGGATGACGATGTCTGGAACAAGCTGGAGAAGGGCGGGAGAGGTGGGGTTGACGATTACGGGAATGGGCTGGAGAAAGCCGGGAGAGGTGGGGCTCAGGACGTCGGGAACGGGCTGGAGAAGGACAGGGTGAGTTTGGGTTCAGGATGTCGATCGAGCTGGAGAAGGACGGGGAGAGGTGGGATGGGGATGTCGGGAACGGGCTGGAGTAGGACGGGGAGAGATGGGGTGACGATGTCGCGAGCGGGCTGGAGAAGGACGGAGAGAGGTGGGGTGACTATGTCGGGAACGGACTGGAGAAGGATGGGAAGAGGTGGGGTTGAGGATGTCGTGCACGGGCTGGAGAAGGACGGGAGAGGTGGCGTTCAGAATGTCGGGAACGGGCTGGAGGAGGACGGGGAGAGGTGGGGTTGAGTTTGTCGGGAACAGGCTGGAGAAGGACGAGGAGAGGTGGGGTTGAGGATGCTGGGAATGGGCTAGAGAAGGACGGGAGAAGTGGGGTTCAGGATGTCGTGAACGGGCTGGAGAAGGAAGGGGAGAGGTGGGATGACGATGCCGAGGACAGGCTGGAGAAGGACTAGGAGAAGTGGCATCAGGATGTCGGGAACGGGCTGGAAAATGCCGGGGAGAGGTGGGGTTGAGGATGTCGGGAACGGGCTGGAGAAGGACGGGATAGGTGGGGTTGACGATGACGGGAATGGGTTGGAGAAGGACGGGGGAGGTGGGGTTCAGGTTGTCTGGAACGGGCTGGAGAAGGACGGGGAGAGGCGGGATGACGATGTCGAAAACGGGCTGGAGAAGGACGGGGAGAAGTGGGATGAGGATGTAGGGAACGGGCTGGAGAATGACGGGGAGAGGTGGGGTTGAGGATGTCGGGAACGGGCTGGAGAAGGACAGGGAGAGCTGGCACCTCTCCCCCTGTTCTCCATCACATTCACGGCATCATCAACCCGACATCTCCCCGTCCTTATCCCGCTCATTCCCGACATCGTCAACCCCCACCTCTCCCGGCCTTCTCCAGACCGTTCCTGACATCCTGAACCCCACCTCTCCCCGTCCTTCTCCAGCCTGTGCCGAAAACGTCATCCCACCTCTCCCCGTCCTCGACATCGTTACCCGACCTCTCTCCGTTCTTCTCCAGCCCATTCCCGACATCCTCAACCCCACCTCTCCCCGTCCTTCTCCTGCCCGTTCCCGACATCCTCAACCCCACCTCTCTCCGTCATTCTCTGGCCCGTTGCCGACATTTTCAACCCCACCTCTCCCGGGCCTTCTCCAGCCTGTTCCCGACATCGTCAACCCCGCCTCTCCCCGTCCTTCTCCAGCCCATTCCCGACATCGTCATCCCACCTTTCACCGTCCTTCTCCAGCCCGTTCCCGACATCGTCATCTCACATATCTTTGTCCTTCTCCAGCCCATTCCCGACATCGTCATCCCATCTCTCCCCGTCCTTCTCCAGCCCATTCCCGACATCGTCATCCCACCTTTCACCGTCCTTCTCCAGCCCGTTCCAGACTTTCGTCATCCCACCTCTCTCCGTCCTTTTCCAGCCCGTTCCCGACATCCTCATCCCCACCTCTCCCCGTCCTTCTCCAGCCCGTTCCCGACATCCGTCATCGCACTTCTCCTCGTCCTTCTGCAGTTTATTCCACACATCCACAACACCACCTCTCGCCGTCCTTCTCCAGCCCATTCCCACATTGTCATCCCACCTCTCCCCGCCATTCTCTAGCCCATTCCCGACATCGTCATCCCACCTCTCCCCGTGCTTCTCCAGCCCGTTCCCGACATCGTCATCCCACCTATCCCCGTCCTCGACATCGTCACAACACGTCTCATCGTGGGGTGACGATGGCCAGGACGGGGAGAGGTGGGATGAGATGTCGGGAACGGCCTGGAGAAGGACGGGGAGAGGTGGGGTTCAGGATGTCGGGAACGGGCTGCAGAAGGACGGGGAGAGGTGGGATGAGGATATCAGGGACGGGCTAGAGAAGGACGCGGAGAGGTGGGGTTGAGGATGTCGGGAACTGGATGGAGAAGGGCAGGGAGAGATGGGAGGACGATGTCGGGAACGGGATGGAGCAGGACGGGGAGAGGTGGGGTTGAGGATGTCGGGAATGGGCTGGAGAAGGTCGGGAGAAGTGGGGTCCAGGATGCCGGGAACGAGCTGGAAAAGGACGGGGTGAGGTGGGGTTCAGGAATTCGGGAACGAGCTGGAGAAGGACGGGAGAGGTGGGATGAGGATGTCGGGTACGGGTTGGAAAAGGAAGGGGAGAGGTGGGATGGCGAAATCGGGAACAGGCTGCAGAAGGACGGGAAGAGGTGGGTGGGATGAGGATGTCAGGAACGGGCTGGAGAAGGACGGGGAGAGTTAGGGTTCAGGATGTCCGAAACGAGCTGGAGAAGGACGGGGAGAGGTCGGATGACGATGTCGGGAACGGGCTGGAGAAGGAAGGGGAGAGCTGGCACCTCTCCCCCCGTTCTCCAGCCCGTCCCGACATCGTCAATCAACCCCACTTCTCTCCGTCCTTCTCCAGCCCGTTCTCGACATCGTCATCCCCACCTCTCCCCGTGCTTCTCCAGCCCAATCCCGACATCCTCAACCCCACCTCTCCCCGTCCTTCTCCACACCGTTCCCGACATCCTCAACCCCACCTCTCCCCGTCCTTCTCCAGCCCGTTCCCGACATCGTCATCTCACATATCTTTGTCCTTCTCCAGCCCATTCCCGACATCGTCATCCCACCTCTTTCCGTCCTTTTCCAGCCCGTTCCCGACATCCGTCATCCCAATTCTCCACGTCCTTCTGCAGTTTATTCCACACATCCTCAACACCACCTCTCGTCGTCCTTCTCCAGCCCGTTCCCACATTGTCATCCCACCTCTCCCCGCCATTCTCTAGCCCATTCCCGACATCGTCATCCCACCTCTCCCCGTGCTTCTCTATCCCGTTCCCGACATCCTCATCCCACCTCTCCCCGCCATTCTCTAGCCCATTCCCGACATCGTCATCCCACCTCTCCCCGTGCTTCTCTATCCCGTTCCCGACATCCTCATCCCACCTCTCCCCGTCCTCGACATCGTCACAACACGTCTCACCGTGGGATGACGATGGCGAGGACGGGGAGAGGTGGGATGAGATGTCGGGAACGGGCTGGAGAAGCACGGGGAGAGGTGGGAAACAGGATGTCGGGAAAGAGCTGTACAAGAACGAGGAGAGGTGGGATGAGGATGTCGGGAACGGACTGGACAAGGGCGGGGAGAGGTGGGGTTCAGGATGTCGGGAACGAGCTGGAGAAGGACGGGGAGAGGTTGGATGGTGATGTCGGGTACGGGTTGGAGAAGGACGGGGAGAGTTGGGGTTGAGGATGTCGGGAATGGGCTGGAGAAGGACGGGAGGGGTGGCGGTCAGGATGTCGGGAACGAGCTGGAGAAGGACGGGAGACGTGGGGTTGACGATTTCGGGACTGAGCTGGAGAAGGACGGGAGAGGTGGGGTAAAGGATGTCGGGAACGGGCTGGAGAAGGACGGGGAGAGGTGGGGTTCAGGATGTCGGAAACGAGCTGGAGAAGGACGGGGAGAGGTGGGATGAGGATGTCGGGAACGGGCTGGAGAAGGACGGGGAAGGTGGGATGACGATGTCGGGAACGGGCTGGAGAAGGACGGGGAGAGCTGGCACCTCTCCCCCCGTTCTCCAGCCCGTTCCCGACATCGTCAATCAACCCCACTTCTCCCCGTCCTTCTCCAGCCCGTTCCCGACATCGTCATCCCCACCTCTCCCCGTCCTTCTCCAGACCGTTCCCAACATCCTGAACCCCACCTCTCCCGTCCTTTTCCAGCCAATTTCCGACATCCATAACCCCACCCCTCCTCGTCCTTCTCCAGCCCGTGCCGAAAACGTCATCCCACCTCTTCCCGTCCTCGACATCGTCATTCCACCTCTCCCCGTGCTTCTCCAGCCCATTCCCGACATCCTCAACCCCACCTCTCCCCGTCCTTCTCCAGACCTTTCCTGACATCCTCAACCCCACCTTTCCCCGTCCTTCTCCAGACCTTTCCCGACATCCTCAACCCCACTTCTACCCGTCGTTCTCCAACTCGTTCCCGACATCCTCAAACCCACCTCTCCCCGTCCATCTCCAGCCTGTTCCCGACATCGTCAACCCCTCCTCTCCCCGTCATTGTCAAGCCCGTTCCCGACATCGTCATCCAACCTCTCCCCGTCCTTCTCCAGCCCGTTCTCGACATCGTCCTCCCATCTCTCCCCGTCCTTCTCCAGCCCATTCCCGACATCGTCATCCCACCTTTCACCGTCCTTCTTCAACCCGTTTCCGACTTTCGTCATCCCACCTCTCTCAGTCCTTCTCCAGCCCGTTCCCGACATCCTCATTCCCACCTCTCCCCGTCCTTCGTCAGCCCGTTCCCGACATCCGTCATCCACCTCTCCCCGTCCTTCTCCAGTTTATTCTAGACATCCTCAACCCCACCTCTCGCCGTCCTTCTTCCGCCCGTTCCCACATTGTCATCCCACCTCTCCCCGCCATTCTCTAGCCCATTCCCGACATCGTCATCCCACCTCTCCCCGTGCTTCTCCAACCCGTTTGCGACATCGTCATCCCACCTCTCCCCGTCGTCGACATCGTCACAATACGCCTCACCGTGGGGTGACGATGGCGTGGACGGGGAGAGCTGGGATGAGATGTCGGGAACGGGCTGGAGATGCACGGGGAGAGTTGGGAATTAGGATGTCGGGAACGAGCTGGAGAAGGACGGAAAGAGGTGGGATGAGGATGTCGGGAACGGCCTGGAGAAGGACGGGGAGAGGTGGGGTTCAGGATGTCGGGCAAGGGTTGCAGAAGGACGGGGAGAGGTGGGATGATGATATCAGGAACGGGCTGGAGAAGGACGGTGAGAGGTGGGGTTGAGGATGTCGGGAACGGGATGGAGAAGGACAGTGAGAGATGGGAGGACCATGTCGGGAACGGGATGGAGAAGGACGGGGAGAGGTGGGGTTCAGGATGTTGGGAATGGGCTGGAGAAGGTCGGGAGAAGTGGAGTCCAGGATGCCGGGAACGACCTGGAGAAGGACGGGGTGAGGTGGGGTTCAGGATGTTGTGAACGAGCTGGAGAAGGACGGGGAGAGGTGGGATGAGGATGTGGGGTACGGGTTGGAGGAAGACGGGGAGAGGTGGGAAGGCGAAATCGAGAACGGGCTGCGGAAGGACGGGGAGAGGTGGGTGGGATGAGGATATCAGGAACGGGATGGAGAAGGACGGGGAGAGGTGAGATCACGATGTCGAGAACGGGCTGGGGAAGGACGGGAGAGGTGGGGTTGACGATGTCGGGAATGAGCTGGAGAAGGACGGAAGAGGTGAGGTTAAGGATGTCGGGAACGGGCTGGAGAAGGACGGGGAGAGGTGGCGTTCAGGATGTTGGACACGAGCTGGAGAAGGACGTGGTGAGGTGGGGTTCAGGATTTCGGGAACGAGCAGGAGAAGGACGGGGAGAGGTGGGATGAGGATGTCGGGTACGGGTTGGGAAAGGACTGGGAGAGGTGGGATGTCGAAATCGGGAACGGGTTGCAGAAGGACGGGAAGAGGTGGGTAGGATGAGGATGTCATGAACGGGCTGGAGAAGGACGGGGAGAGTTGGGGTTGAGGATGTCGGGAACGGGCTGGAAAAGGACGGGGAGAGATGGGATGATGATGTCGGGAACGGCCTGGAGATGGACGGGGAGAGGTGGGGTTGAGGATGTCGGGAATGGGCTGGAGAAGGACGGGAGAGGTGGCGGTCAGGATCTCGGAAACCAGCTGGAGAAGGACAAGGAGAGGTGGGGTCGAGTTTGTCCGGAAAAGGCTGGGGAAGGACGGGCAGAGGTGGGGTTGAGTTTGTTCGGAACAGGCTGGAGAACGACTGAGAGAGGAGGGGATGAGGATGCCGGGAATGGGCTGGAGAAGGACGGGGAGAGGTGGAATGACGATGTCGGGAACGGGCTGGAGAAGGACGGGAGAGGTGGGGTTGACGATGTCGAGAATTACCTGGAGAAGGACGGGAGAGGTGGGGTTAAAGATGTCGGGAACGGGCTGGAGAAGGACGAAGAGAGATGGGGTTCAGGATGTCGGAAACGAACTGGAAAAGGGCGGGGAGAGGTGGGATGAGGATGTCGGGAACGGGCTGGAGAAGGACGGAGAGAGATGGGGTTCAGGATGTCGGAAACGAGCTGGAAAAGGGCGGGGAGAGGTGGGATGAGGATGTCGGGAACGGGCTGGAGAAGGACGGGGAGAGGTGGAAGAGGATGTCGGGAACGGGTTGGAGAAGGACGGGGAGAGCTGGCACCTCTTCCCCCGTTCTCCAGCCCGTCCCGACATCGTCAATCAACCCCACTTCTCCTCGTCCTTCTCCAGCACGTTCTCGACTTCGTCATCCCCACCTCTCCCCGTCCATCTCCAGACCATTCCCGATATCCTGAACCCACCTCTCCCGTCCTACTCCAGCCCGTGCCGAAAACGTCATCCCACCTCTCCCCGTCCTCGATATCGTCACCCCACCTCTCCCCGTGCTTCTCCAGTCCATTCACGACATCCTCAACCCCACCTCTCCCCGTCCTTCTCCAGACCGTTCCCGACATCCTCATCCCCACCTCTCCCCGTCCTTCTCCAGCCCGTTCCCGACATCCTTCATCCCACCTCTCCCCGTCCTTGTCCAGTTTATCCCAGACATCCTTAACCCCACCGCTCGCCGTCCTTCTCCATCCCGTTCCCACATTGTCATCCCACCTCTCCCTGCCATTCTCTAGCCTATTCCCGACATCGTTATTCCACCTCTTCCCGTGTTTCTCTAGCCCGTTCCCGACATCGTCATCCCACCTCTCCCCGTCCTTGACATCGTCACAACACGTCTCACCGTGGGGTGACGATGGCGAAGACGGGGAGAGGTGGGATGAGATATCCGGAACGGGCTGGAGAAACACGGAGAGAGGTGGGAATCAGGATGTCGGGAACGAGCTGGAGAAGGACGGGGAGAGGTGGTATAAGGATGTCGGGAACGGCCTGGAGAAGGGCGGGGAGAGGTGGGGTTCAGGATGTCGGGAACGAGCTCGAGAAGGACCGGGAGAAGTGGGATGAGGATGTCGAGTACGGGTTGGAGAAGGACGGGGAGAGGTGGAATGGCGAAATCGGGAACGGGCTGCTGAAGGACGGGGAGAGGTGGGTGGGATGAGGATGTCAGGAACGGGCTGGAGAAGGACGGGGAGAGTTGGGGTTGAGGATGTCGGGAACGGGCTGGAAAAGGATGAGGAGAGATGGGATGACGATTTCGGGAACGGGCACCTTTCCCCCGTTCTTCAGCACGTTCCTGACATCGTCAATCAACGCCACTTCTCCCCTTACTTCTCCATCCCCTTCCCGACATCGTCAGCCCCACCTCTCCTCGTCCTTCTCCAGACCGTTCCCGATATCCTGAACCCCACCTCTCCCTTCCTTTTCAGCCTATTCCCGACATCCACAACCCCACCTCTCCTCGTCCTTCTCCAGCCCGTGCCGAAAACGTTATCCCAACTCTCCCCGTCCTCGACATCGTCACCCCACCTCTCCCCGTGCTTCTCCAGTTCATTCCCGACAACCTCAACCCCACCTCTCCCTGTCCTTTTCCAGCTCGTTCCAGACATCCTCAACCCCACCTCTCCTCGTCCTTCTCCAGCCCGTTCCCGACATCCTCAACCCCACCTCTCCCCGTCCTTCTCCAGCCTATTCCCGACATCGTCAACCCCGCCTCTCTCCGTCCTTGTCAAGCCCGTTCTCGACTTCGTCATCCAACCTCTCTCCGTCCTTCTCCAGCCCGTTCCCGACATCGTCATGCCACATATCTTTGTCATTTTCTAGCCCATTCCATACATCGTCATCCCATCTCTCCTCGTCCTTCTCCAGCCCATTCCCGACATCGTCATCCCACCTTTCACCGTCCTTCTCCAGCCCCTTCCCGACATTGTATTGTATTGTATTGCACAAGATCAGGTCAATCCACAATAAAAGGGCTATTCTCAGACCATCGTCAGTACATTAGTATCACATGCAATTGGTAATCTAAAAAATAAACAGCGACTGAAATGTAAATAATGGACATGGACACAATGATGCTGGTTAAAAGATATCAAGCACTCTTTAAAATGTCACGAATTCTGGTTTTGAGGGCACGCAGGGACAGACCGGCCAGTTCATTGCCCACGACATGATTGTTATACAGCTGGACGGCTCGGTACTTAAAGGAACGCTTTCCGTGGTTATTAGTGACGCGATGTAGGTATAGATGATGCGATTGTCTGGACCGGCGACCAGTATGCTCATGATTATATGACAGTGAGGTACGCAGAACTTCAGGTTCTCCTGTCACTAAAATCTTATGCAGAAGACATATGTCATTGAAGTTTAAGAGTTGTTCCGCATTGAACCAATCGAGCTGCAACAAAACGTCAGAGATATGATCAAATTTTTTCCTACCTGATATCACTCTAGCAGCAAAAATTAACACTTTCTGCAACCTTAAGATTGTTGTACGGTTGGCACTAGCATACACTTGCGCGCAATAGCGGACATGAGAGAAAACTAAGGCATCAATAATGAGCGGCAGCACGTCGGCGGGTAACAAATGTTTAGCGTTTAGTAGAGCAACTAGGATACCAGTACAACGATCAATTACATGTTTGATATGTAGGTCCCAAGATAACACTGGATCCATGATGACACCGAGATTTTTAACACTATTAGAACAATGCAGCGAATCATCCATAAATTTCACAGTGGGCGGCTCTGAGATCTGACTTAGCTGGCGTCTGTCCCCGCAAAGCATGAGCTCGGTCTTTCCTGCATTGACCATCATGCCATGCTGGAGAAACCATGTACACATAGTGTCGAGGACAGACTCAAGTGAAGCTTGCATTTCTGTCAGCCTGCTGCGCGGTCCAGCGATGGCGATCTGGGTGTCATCCGCGTATCGCGCCACTGTCACCCGAAGACCGTTGATGTTGGATGGGATATGACAGGTTAGGTCGTTGCTGGCAATGTTGAAAAGTAAAGGGCCAAGGCACGAACCCTGGAAAGTGCCAATCGTAATATTTTGGGGTCCAGATAATGCTTCTCCAGATCTTACACGCTGTGTGTGGCCCCCTAAATAGCTTCTGAACCATCCAGGCGAGATTTGAAGCAATTGAAGCTTAGTGAGAAGAGTGGAATGGTCGACAACATCAAAACAGCGACTTAAATCTATAAGTGTTAAAAGAGTTACTTCAGATCGGTCCATACCATGCAGAATTTCGTCAGTGACAGTTAATAAAGCGGTACTAGTTGAGTGATTGCACATAAAACCATGCTGATCGTTACTAAAAAGGCATTGCTCCCGCAAATAATGCTCAAGCTGCTGATGCACGATTTTCTCCATTATTTTACAAATGGTAGGGACGAGAGTAATAGGTCTGAAGTTAGATGCTGATGACGGATCGTTCCTTTTATACACAGGTATGACTATAGCACTTTTCCAAGCAGAAGGAACAGTTTCGGTTGCGATGCTTTTGTTGATAATACGAAGTAATGAGCGGCCGGTGACTTCAAAGGTGAGTTTGAATACTTTTAAAGGAATGTCTCCTTCCACACTGGAGGATTTGTTGGGCAGTGAGGACAGGATGCGCTGGAGGTGGTCCAGGGTGACGGGCACGATATTCAGGGTGCCAGCATTCACACGCGGTAATCGTACACTGAGCGGCTCGCGGCCCGACTGAGTAAACTGTGTCATGACTTTGTCACGTGTTTCTGTGCCGATGGAGGTAAAATATGTGTTCAAGTCGTCAGGTGTAAGATCAACAGGCTGTGTGGGCGAGCCTCTTTTCGGCGATATGATGGGCTGAAGTTGGCGGTACAGCGTTGAAGGATGTGAGTTAATAATGCGCTGCGAGATTGTGTCACGGCAGTCGTCTCTAATGGCCCGTTTCACTACAGCGTTAAGCTGATTGTACAGATCGGTGTCGCCGCTGTTTTTGGCTTCCCTGCGTTGCTGCATCAGGTCCAGTGTGTCGTCACTGACAGGTGGTGGCGATGGATTATACACACGGTACCTGCGGAGGGGTACATGAAGGTCCAGAATGCGGTTCATCTCAGATGAAAAACGTTCCCACTGCCGTTCGCACGAATCGTCCTGCCTGACCACTGTGGTCCAGTCGGTGGCGCGTACGTCAGCGATAAAGTCCACTGGGTTTAACGCACGCCAATTACGACCGGTGCGGTACATGGGCTTGACTCTTGTGCGTGAAATGACAGTGGTGATAACAACACGCCGGTGGTGTGAGGTGTAGTCACACAACTGAACACTGCACTGAGGCTTCACATTACCCCCGCATAATTCACCCGACATGAGCACAACATCCAGCACAGAGCGGATATCGCCGCGGTAGAACGTGGGGTCATGAACTTGGTTATGCAGTCCGTAGTTCTCGAGCTCTAGAAGTCGTCTGTGTGCAGAGGGGTTTGTTTGAGGATCCGAGTTCAGGTCACCGGCCAGAACGAGTTTCTGCGATGAGTGG
Source organism: Chirona hameri (assembly GCA_036785665.1). Lineage (NCBI taxonomy): Eukaryota > Metazoa > Arthropoda > Thecostraca > Balanomorpha > Balanidae > Chirona > Chirona hameri. The sequence goes on from JAXIVJ010005760.1 coordinate 69,355, forward strand.
GCTGCAATGACAGTCTGCAGCTGCGCTTCTATGTCATCATAGTCACTGTTGACCTGTGACGCAGTTGTTGATGGGGGCCGATAGATGCATCCGATGATGGCTGCTCTCTTCTTGTCGACTTTGACTTTCAGCCACAGCGACTCAACATGTGAGGAAGAGCGCGACTGCGGGGCGACAGTCAGTTTGTCGACTTGTAGATTTTCCCGAATGTAGATCACAACACCTCCACCAGACTTCTTACGGCCGATTTTTCTGTCACTCCGGAATAATCGGTACCCAGGGAGACTAATCAGTCGGTCAGGTGTGCCGGCCTTCAGATTAGTCTCAGTGAAACAGTGGATGTCTGCATCACGCTGGGATAACTCAGCTCTGATGTCGGGGAGCTTCGGGAGGAGAGACTGTACATTCAGGAGCTCCAGGACCATTCGTGGCTGTCCGCTCACAGCACCGGAGCCGCCGGAGCCGGCAGCACCTGGTGCCTTCTGCTGGAGCCGCTTGGTGTCATGAATCGTCAGTCTGGGAGGTGTCACCAGCGTCGATGGAGGACGGGGAGCTTCACCTCCAGACCCTCTCGGTGGTCGGTCCGAGGTGACATGGACCGTGATTGGTCTCCGATCTGGCTGCGCTACGCCGCGCGGCCGACCGGCCGATGTAGCCGCGGCGCCGCGGCCGGCCGGACAGCTGGCGGCCCGGCGAGCGGCCCGGCGCCTTAGCTCCGGCAGCAGTGGGTAGAGGCTGGGAGAGCGGGGAGAGCGGGCGGCTGGCGCCGACCCGCAGCTGGGGCCCAGGTCGCATAGGCGGTGGCAGGGACGGGCCGGAGAGCTGCCGCTGACGTCAGTGGCAGGCTCTGACACAGAGTCGCACCGCAGGTGGATAAGAGCGCGGTCATAGTTAGGCCGCCGGCGACAGATACGGCTCCCGAACTGCGGCCCGGCGCGGCGCTCCTGCAGACGGCGGCCCGCCCGCCTCCCTCGGCGGTGTCTAGATCCGCCACTGCACAGCTGACCCGGTCCCGCCGCCGGTGGCGCCGCCACAGCACTGAACCACGACTTTCAGTAGAGTCGGTAAGTGACGGAACTCGGGGTCTGATTGGTCTCGTGAAGCAGTGTGCTCTCCCGAAACCGGTAGAAGGTGGTTCGTTCAAACGTGACCCGTTGGCGATGGGTCGTTGGCAATGTAAACAACATATAAAAGCGACGAATCCTTGGAGAATCTACACACAAATCACATCACTGAAACCGCAGTCCGGAAAAACACGGTAAGAGATTAAACTGGTGGCCGGATACTGGCTGGAACACGGCATGACATGACTAAAAGAACGGAGTGCGAGACGTGGCGGCCGCCATAATCAGGCTCTCGGTCCGGACATCCTCATCCCCACCTCCCCCCGTCCTTCTCCAGCCCGTTCCCGACATCCGTCATCCCACTTCTCCCCGTCTTTCTCCTGTTTATTCCAGACATCCACATCCCCACCTCTCGCCGTCCTTCTCCAGCCCGTTCCGACATTGTCATCGTCATCCCACCTCTCCCCGTCCTCGACATCGTCACCACACGTCTCATCGTGGGGTGACGATGGCGAGGACGGGGAGAGGTGAGATGAGATGTCGGGAACGGGCTGGAGAAGCACTGGGAGAGGTAAGAATCAGGATGTTGGGAACGGGCTGCAGAAGGACGGGGATAGGTAGGATGAGGATATCAGGAACGGGCTGGAGAAGGACGGGGAGAGGTGGGGTTGAGGATGTCGGGAAGGGGATGGAGAAGGACGGGCAGAGATGGGAGGACGATGTCGGGAACGGGTTGGAGAAGGACGGGGAGAATGGAGTTGAGGATGTCAGGAATGGGCTGGAGAAGGTCGGGAGAAGTGGGGTCCAGGATTTGGGAACGAGCTGGAGATGGACGGGGAGAGGAGTGGTTCATTTTGTCCGGAACAGGCTGGAGAAGGACGGGAAGAGGTGGGGTTGAGGATGTCTGGAATTGGTTGGAGAAGGACGGGGAGAGGCGGGATGACGATGTCTGGACCTGGCTGGAGAAGGACGGGAGAGGTGGGGTTGACGATGTCGGGAATGGGCTGGAGAAGGACGGGAGAGGTGGGGCTCAGGATGTCGGGACCAGGCTGGAGAAGGACAGGGAGAGTTGGGGTTCAGGATGTTGGGAACGAGCTGGAGAAGGACGGGGAGAGGTGGGATGAAGATGACGGGAACGGCTGGAGAAGGACAGGGAGAGATGGGGTGACGATGTCGGGAACGGGCTGGAGAAGGACGGGGAGAGGTGTGGTTGAGGATGTCGGGAACGGGCTTGAGAAGGACAGGGAGAGCTGGCACCTCTCCCCCTGTTCTCCAGCACGTTCCCGACATCGTCATCCCACCCCACCCATCCTC
>JAXIVJ010005761.1:2500-12500 GCA_036785665.1 Chirona hameri
GATGATGATGATGATGATGATGATGATGATGATGATGATGATGATGATGATGATGATGATGATGATGATGATGATGATGATGATGATGATGATGATGATGATGATGATGATGATGATGATGATGATGATGATGATGATGATGATGATGATGATGATGATGATGATGATGATGATGATGATGATGATGATATGATGATGATGATGATGATGATGATGATGATGATGATGATGATGATGATGATGATGATGATGATGATGATGATGATGATGATGATGATGATGATGATGATGATGATGAGATGATGATGATGATGATGATGATGATGATGATGATGATGATGATGATGATGATGATGATGATGATGATGATGATGATGATGATGATGATGATGATGATGATGATGATGATGATGATGATGATGATGATGATGAATGATGATGATATGATGATGATGATGATGATGATGATGATGATGATGATGATGATGATGATTGATGATGATGATGATGATGATCATGATGATCATGATGATGATGATGATGATGATGATGATGTTGCTGATGATGATGTTGCTGATGATGATGTTGCTGTGATGATGATGTTGATGATGATGTTGCTGATGATGTTGCTGATGATGTTGCTGATGATGTTGATGATGATGTTGCTGGTGATGTTGCTGATGATGTTGCTGATGATGTTGCTGATGATGTTGCTGATGATGACGTGAGACGGTGTGGTATGCCCGGAGGCGGTGTTGTATGCCCGGAGGCGGTGTTGTATGGCCGAGGCGGTGTGGTATGCCCGGAGGCGGTGTTGTATGCCCGGAGGCGGTGTTGTATGCCCGGAGGCGGTCTGGTATGCCCGGAGGCGGTGTAGTATGCCCGGAGGCGGTGTTGTATGCCCGGAGGCGGTGTGGTATGCCCGGAGGCGGTGTTGTATGCCGGAGGCGGTGTGGTATGCCCGGAGGCGGTGTAGTATGCCCGGAGGCGGTGTTGTATGCCCGGAGGCGGTGTGGTATGCCCGGAGGCGGTGTAGTATGCCCGGAGCGGTGTTGTATGCCCGGAGGCGGTGTGGTATGCCGGAGGCGGTGTAGTATGCCCGGAGGCGGTGGTGTATGCCCGGAGGCGGTGTAGTATGCCCGGAGGCGGTGTTGTATGCCCGGAGGCGGTGTGGTATGCCCGGAGGCGGTACAACACCGCCTCCGGGCATGATGATGATAATGATGATGATGATGATGATGATGATGATGATGATGATGATGATGATGATGATGATGATGATGATGATGCTGATGATGATGATGATGATGATGATGATGATGATGATGATGATGATGATGATGATGATGATGATGATGATGATGATGATGATGATGATGATGATGATGATGATGATGATGATGATGATGATGATGATGATGATGATGATGATGATGATGATGATGATGATGATGATGATGATGATGATGATGATGATGATGATGATGATGATGATGATGATGATGATGATGATTATGATGATGATGATGATGATGATGATGTTGCTGATGATGATCTTGCTGATGATGATGTTGCTGTTGATGATGATGTTGATGATGATGTTGCTGATGATGTTGCTGATGATGTTGCTGATGATGTTGATGATGATGTTGCTGGTGATGTTGCTGATGATGTTGCTGATGATGTTGCTGATCATGTTGATGATGATGTTGCTGGTGATGTTGCTGATGATGTTGCTGATGATGTTGCTGATGATGTTGCTGATGATGACGTGAGACGGTGTGGTATGCCCGGAGGCGGTGTTGTATGCCCGGAGGCGGTGTTGTATGCCCGGAGGCGGTGTGGTATGCCCGGAGGCGGTGTAGTATGCCCGGAGGCGGTGTTGTATGCCCGGAGGCGGTGTGGTGTGCCCGGAGGCGGTGTAGTATGCCTGGAGGCGGTGTTGTATGCCCGGAGGCGGTGTGGTATGCCCGGAGGCGGTGTAGTATGCCCGGAGGCGGTGTTGTATGCCCGGAGGCGGTGTGGTATGCCCGGAGGCGGTGTAGTATGCCCTGAGGCGGTGTTGTATGCCCGGAGGCGGTGTGGTATGCCCGGAGGCGGTACAACACCGCCTCCGGGCATGATGATGATAATGATGATGATGATGATGATGATGATGATGATGATGATGATGATGATGATGATGATGATGATGATGATGATGATGATGATGATGATGATGATGATGATGATGATGATGATGATGATGATGATGATGATGATGATGATGATGATGATGATGATGATGATGATGATGATGATGATGATGATGATGATGATGATGATGATGATGATGATGATGATGATGATGATGATGATGATGATGATGATGATGATGATGATGATGATGATGATGATGATGATGATGATGATGATGATGATGATGATTATGATGATGATGATGTTGCTGATGATGATGTTGCTGATGGTGATGTTGCTGATGATGATGTTGTTGATGATGTTGCTGATGATGTTGATGATGATGTTGCTGATGATGTTGCTGATGATGTTGATGATGATGTTGATGATGATGTTGATGATGATGTTGATGATGATGTTGATGATGATGTTGATGATGATGTTGATGATGATGTTGATGATGATGTTGATGATGATGATGATGATGATGTTGATGATGATGTTGATGTTGATGATGATGTTGATGATGATGTTGATGATGATGTTGATGATGATGTTGCTGATGATGTTGCTGATAATGTTGCTGATGATGTTGATGATGATGTTGCTGGTGATGTTGCTGATGATGTTGCTGATGATGTTGCTGATGATGTTGCTGATGATGACGTGAGACGGTGTGGTATGCCCGGAGGCGGTATTGTATGCCCGGAGGCGGTGTTGTATGCCCGGAGGCGGTGTGGTATGCCCGGAGGCGGTGTTGTATGCCCAGAGGCGGTGTTGTATGCCCAGAGGCGGTGTGGTATGCCCGGAGGCGGTGTAGTATGCCCGGAGGCGGTGTTGTATGCCCGGAGGCGGTGTGGTATGACCGGAGGCGGTGTAGTATGCCCGGAGGCGGTGTTGTATGCCCGGAGGCGGTGTGGTATGCCCGGAGGCGGTGTAGTGTGCCCGGAGGCGGTGTTGTATGCCCGGAGGCGGTGTGGTATGCCCGGAGGCGGTACAACACCGCCTCCGGGCATGATGATGATAATGATGATGATGATGATGATGATGATGATGATGATGATGATGATGATGATGATGATGATGATGATGATGATGATGATGATGATGATGATGATGATGATGATGATGATGATGATGATGATGATGATGATGATGATGATGATGATGATGATGATGATGATGATGATGATGATGATGATGATGATGATGATGATGATGATGATGATGATGATGATGATGATGATGATGATGATGATGATGATGATGATGATGATGATGATGATGATGATGATGATGATGATGATGATGATGATGATGATGATGATGATGATGATGATGATGATGATGATGATGATGATGATGATGATGATGATGATGATGATGATGATGATGATGATGATGATGATGATGATGATGATGATGATGATGATGATGATGATGATGATGATGATGATGATGATGATGATGATGATGATGATGATGATGATGATGATGATGATGATGATGATGATGATGATGATGATGATGATGATGATGATGATGATCATGATGATCATGATGATGATGATGATGATGATGATGATGTTGCTGATGATGATGTTGCTGATGATGATGTTGCTGTTGATGATGATGTTGATGATGATGTTGCTGATGATGTTGCTGATGATGTTGCTGATGATGTTGATGATGATGTTGCTGGTGATGTTGCTGATGATGTTGCTGATGATGTTGCTGATGATGTTGCTGATGATGACGTGAGACGGTGTGGTATGCCCGGAGGCGGTGTTGTATGCCCGGAGGCGGTGTTGTATGGCCGGAGGCGGTGTGGTATGCCCGGAGGCGGTGTTGTATGCCCGGAGGCGGTGTTGTATGCCCGGAGGCGGTCTGGTATGCCCGGAGGCGGTGTAGTATGCCCGGAGGCGGTGTTGTATGCCCGGAGGCGGTGTGGTATGCCCGGAGGCGGTGTTGTATGCCCGGAGGCGGTGTGGTATGCCCGGAGGCGGTGTAGTATGCCCGGAGGCGGTGTTGTATGCCCGGAGGCGGTGTGGTATGCCCGGAGGCGGTGTAGTATGCCCGGAGGCGGTGTTGTATGCCCGGAGGCGGTGTGGTATGCCCGGAGGCGGTGTAGTATGCCCGGAGGCGGTGGTGTATGCCCGGAGGCGGTGTAGTATGCCCGGAGGCGGTGTTGTATGCCCGGAGGCGGTGTGGTATGCCCGGAGGCGGTACAACACCGCCTCCGGGCATGATGATGATAATGATGATGATGATGATGATGATGATGATGATGATGATGATGATGATGATGATGATGATGATGATGATGCTGATGATGATGATGATGATGATGATGATGATGATGATGATGATGATGATGATGATGATGATGATGATGATGATGATGATGATGATGATGATGATGATGATGATGATGATGATGATGATGATGATGATGATGATGATGATGATGATGATGATGATGATGATGATGATGATGATGATGATGATGATGATGATGATGATGATGATGATGATTATGATGATGATGATGATGATGATGATGATGTTGCTGATGATGATCTTGCTGATGATGATGTTGCTGTTGATGATGATGTTGATGATGATGTTGCTGATGATGTTGCTGATGATGTTGCTGATGATGTTGATGATGATGTTGCTGGTGATGTTGCTGATGATGTTGCTGATGATGTTGCTGATCATGTTGATGATGATGTTGCTGGTGATGTTGCTGATGATGTTGCTGATGATGTTGCTGATGATGTTGCTGATGATGACGTGAGACGGTGTGGTATGCCCGGAGGCGGTGTTGTATGCCCGGAGGCGGTGTTGTATGCCCGGAGGCGGTGTGGTATGCCCGGAGGCGGTGTAGTATGCCCGGAGGCGGTGTTGTATGCCCGGAGGCGGTGTGGTGTGCCCGGAGGCGGTGTAGTATGCCTGGAGGCGGTGTTGTATGCCCGGAGGCGGTGTGGTATGCCCGGAGGCGGTGTAGTATGCCCGGAGGCGGTGTTGTATGCCCGGAGGCGGTGTGGTATGCCCGGAGGCGGTGTAGTATGCCCGGAGGCGGTGTTGTATGCCCGGAGGCGGTGTGGTATGCCCGGAGGCGGTACAACACCGCCTCCGGGCATGATGATGATAATGATGATGATGATGATGATGATGATGATGATGATGATGATGATGATGATGATGATGATGATGATGATGATGATGATGATGATGATGATGATGATGATGATGATGATGATGATGATGATGATGATGATGATGATGATGATGATGATGATGATGATGATGATGATGATGATGATGATGATGATGATGATGATGATGATGATGATGATGATGATGATGATGATGATGATGATGATGATGATGATGATGATGATGATGATGATGATGATGATGATGATGATGATTATGATGATGATGATGTTGCTGATGATGATGTTGCTGATGGTGATGTTGCTGATGATGATGTTGTTGATGATGTTGCTGATGATGTTGATGATGATGTTGCTGATGATGTTGCTGATGATGTTGATGATGATGTTGATGATGATGTTGATGATGATGTTGATGATGATGTTGATGATGATGTTGATGATGATGTTGATGATGATGTTGATGATGATGTTGATGATGATGATGATGATGATGTTGATGATGATGTTGATGTTGATGATGATGTTGATGATGATGTTGATGATGATGTTGATGATGATGTTGCTGATGATGTTGCTGATAATGTTGCTGATGATGTTGATGATGATGTTGCTGGTGATGTTGCTGATGATGTTGCTGATGATGTTGCTGATGATGTTGCTGATGATGACGTGAGACGGTGTGGTATGCCCGGAGGCGGTATTGTATGCCCGGAGGCGGTGTTGTATGCCCGGAGGCGGTGTGGTATGCCCGGAGGCGGTGTTGTATGCCCAGAGGCGGTGTTGTATGCCCAGAGGCGGTGTGGTATGCCCGGAGGCGGTGTAGTATGCCCGGAGGCGGTGTTGTATGCCCGGAGGCGGTGTGGTATGACCGGAGGCGGTGTAGTATGCCCGGAGGCGGTGTTGTATGCCCGGAGGCGGTGTGGTATGCCCGGAGGCGGTGTAGTGTGCCCGGAGGCGGTGTTGTATGCCCGGAGGCGGTGTGGTATGCCCGGAGGCGGTACAACACCGCCTCCGGGCATGATGATGATAATGATGATGATGATGATGATGATGATGATGATGATGATGATGATGATGATGATGATGATGATGATGATGATGATGATGATGATGATGATGATGATGATGATGATGATGATGATGATGATGATGATGATGATGATGATGATGATGATGATGATGATGATGATGATGATGATGATGATGATGATGATGATGATGATGATGATGATGATGATGATGATGATGATGATGATGATGATGATGATGATGATGATGATGATGATGATGATGATGATGATGATGATGATGATGATGATGATGATGATGATGATGATGATGATGATGATGATGATGATGATGATGATGATGATGATGATGATGATGATGATGATGATGATGATGATGATGATGATGATGATGATGATGATGATGATGATGATGATGATGATGATGATGATGATGATGATGATGATGATGATGATGATGATGATGATGATGATGATGATGATGATGATGCTGATGATGATGTTGCTGATGATGATGTTGCTGTTGATGATGATGTTGATGATGATGTTGCTGATGATGTTGCTGATGATGTTGCTGATGATGTTGATGATGATGTTGCTGGTGATGTTGCTGATGATGTTGCTGATGATGTTGCTGATGATGTTGCTGATGATGACGTGAGACGGTGTGGTATGCCCGGAGGCGGTGTTGTATGCCCGGAGGCGGTGTTGTATGCCCGGAGGCGGTGTGGTATGCCCGGAGGCGGTGTAGTATGCCCGGAGGCGGTGTTGTATGCCCGGAGGCGGTGTGGTATGCCCGGAGGCGGTGTAGTATGCCCGGATGCGGTGTTGTATGCCCGGAGGCGGTGTGGTATGCCCGGAGGCGGTGTAGTATGCCCGGAGGCGGTGTTGTATGCCCGGAGGCGGTGTGGTATGCCCGGAGGCGGTGTAGTATGCCCGGAGGCGGTGTTGTATGCCCGGAGGCGGTGTGGTATGCCCGGAGGCGGTACAACACCGCCTCCGGGCATGATGATGATAATGATGATGATGATGATGATGATGATGATGATGATGATGATGATGATGATGATGATGATGATGATGATGATGATGATGATGTTGCTGATGATGAGGTTGCTGATGATGATGATGATGATGATGATGATGATGATGATGATGATGATGATGATGATGATGATGATGATGATGATGATGATGATGATGATGATGATGATGATGATGATGATGATGATGATGATGATGATGATGATGATGATGATGATGATGATGATGATGATGATGATGATGATGATGATGATGATGATGATGATGATGATGATGATGATGATGATGATGATGATGATGATGATGATGATGATGATGATGATGATGATGATGATGATGATGATGATGATGATGATGATGATGATGATGATGATGATGATGATGATGATGATGATGATGATGATGATGATGATGATGATGATGATGATGATGATGATGATGATGATGATGATGATGATGATGATGATGATGATGATGATGATGATGATGATGATGATGATGATGATGATGATGATGATGATGATGATGATGATGATGATGATGATGATGATGATGATGATGATGATGATGATGATGATGATGATGATGATGATGATGATGATGATGATGATGATGATGATGATGATGATGATGATGATGATGATGATGATGATGATGATGATGATGATGATGATGATGATGATGATGACGATGATGATGATGATGATGATGATGATGATGATGATGATGATGATGATGATGATGATCATGATGATCATGATGATGATGATGATGATGATGATGATGTTGCTGATGATGATGTTGCTGATGATGATGTTGCTGTTGATGATGATGTTGATGATGATGTTGCTGATGATGTTGCTGATGATGCTGATGATGTTGATGATGATGTTGCTGGTGATGTTGCTGATGATGTTGCTGATGATGTTGCTGATGATGTTGCTGATGATGACGTGAGACGGTGTGGTATGCCCGGAGGCGGTGTTGTATGCCCGGAGGCGGTGTTGTATGGCCGGAGGCGGTGTGGTATGCCCGGAGGCGGTGTTGTATGCCCGGAGGCGGTGTTGTATGCCCGGAGGCGGTCTGGTATGCCCGGAGGCGGTGTAGTATGCCCGGAGGCGGTGTTGTATGCCCGGAGGCGGTGTGGTATGCCCGGAGGCGGTGTTGTATGCCCGGAGGCGGTGTGGTATGCCCGGAGGCGGTGTAGTATGCCCGGAGGCGGTGTTGTATGCCCGGAGGCGGTGTGGTATGCCCGGAGGCGGTGTAGTATGCCCGGAGGCGGTGTTGTATGCCCGGAGGCGGTGTGGTATGCCCGGAGGCGGTGTAGTATGCCCGGAGGCGGTGGTGTATGCCCGGAGGCGGTGTAGTATGCCCGGAGGCGGTGTTGTATGCCCGGAGGCGGTGTGGTATGCCCGGAGGCGGTACAACACCGCCTCCGGGCATGATGATGATAATGATGATGATGATGATGATGATGATGATGATGATGATGATGATGATGATGATGATGATGATGATGATGATGATGATGATGATGATGATGATGATGATGCTGATGATGATGATGATGATGATGATGATGATGATGATGATGATGATGATGATGATGATGATGATGATGATGATGATGATGATGATGATGATGATGATGATGATGATGATGATGATGATGATGATGATGATGATGATGATGATGATGATGATGATGATGATGATGATGATGATGATGATGATGATGATGATGATGATGATGATGATGATGATGATGATGATGATGATGATGATGATGATGATGATGATGATGATGATGATGATGATGATGTTGCTGATGATGATGTTGCTGATGATGATGTTGCTGATGTTGCTGATGATGACGTGAGACGGTGTGGTATGCCCGGAGGCGGTGTTGTATGCCCGGAGGCGGTGTTGTATGCCCGGAGGCGGTGATGTTGATGATGATGTTGCTGGTGATGTTGTTGATGATGTTGCTGATTATGTTGCTGATGATGTTGCTGATGATGACGTGAGACGGTGTGGTATGCCCGGAGGCGGTGTTGTATGCCCGGAGGCGGTGTTGTATGCCCGGAGGCGGTGTGGTATGCCCGGAGGCGGTGTAGTATGCCCGGAGGCGGTGTTGTATGCCCGGAGGCGGTGTGGTATGCCCGGAGGCGGTGTAGTATGCCCGGAGGCGGTGTTGTATGCCCGGAGGTGGTGTGGTATGCCCGGAGGCGGTGTAGTATGCCCGGAGGAGGTGTTGTATGCCCGGAGGCGGTGTGGTATGCCCGGAGGCGGTGTAGTATGCCCGGAGGCGGTGTTGTATGCCCGGAGGCGGTGTGGTATGCCCGGAGGCGGTGTAGTATGCCCGGAGGCGGTGTTGTATGCCCGGAGGCGGTGTGGTATGCCCGGAGGCGGTCCAACACCGCCTCCGGGCATGATGATGATAATGATGATGATGATGATGATGATGATGATGATGATGATGATGATGATGATGATGATGATGATGATGATGATGATGATGATGATGATGATGATGATGATGATGATGATGATGATGATGATGAT
>JAXIVJ010005761.1:22500-27500 GCA_036785665.1 Chirona hameri
CCGGAGGCGGTGTTGTATGCCCGGAGGCGGTGTGGTGTGCCCGGAGGCGGTGTAGTATGCCTGGAGGCGGTGTTGTATGCCCGGAGGCGGTGTGGTATGCCCGGAGGCGGTGTAGTATGCCCGGAGGCGGTGTTGTATGCCCGGAGGCGGTGTGGTATGCCCGGAGGCGGTGTAGTATGCCCGGAGGCGGTGTTGTATGCCCGGAGGCGGTGTGGTATGCCCGGAGGCGGTACAACACCGCCTCCGGGCATGATGATGATAATGATGATGATGATGATGATGATGATGATGATGATGATGATGATGATGATGATGATGATGATGATGATGATGATGATGATGATGATGATGATGATGATGATGATGATGATGATGATGATGATGATGATGATGATGATGATGATGATGATGATGATGATGATGATGATGATGATGATGATGATGATGATGATGATGATGATGATGATGATGATGATGATGATGATGATGATGATGATGATGATGATGATGATGATGATGATGATGATGATGATGATGATGATGATGATGATGATTATGATGATGATGATGATGATGATGATGATGTTGCTGATGATGATGTTGCTGATGGTGATGTTGCTGATGATGATGTTGTTGATGATGTTGCTGATGATGTTGATGATGATGTTGCTGATGATGTTGCTGATGATGTTGATGATGATGTTGATGATGATGTTGATGATGATGTTGATGATGATGTTGATGATGATGTTGATGATGATGTTGATGATGATGTTGATGATGATGTTGATGATGATGATGATGATGATGTTGATGATGATGTTGATGTTGATGATGATGTTGATGATGATGTTGATGATGATGTTGATGATGATGTTGCTGATGATGTTGCTGATAATGTTGCTGATGATGTTGATGATGATGTTGCTGGTGATGTTGCTGATGATGTTGCTGATGATGTTGCTGATGATGTTGCTGATGATGACGTGAGACGGTGTGGTATGCCCGGAGGCGGTATTGTATGCCCGGAGGCGGTGTTGTATGCCCGGAGGCGGTGTGGTATGCCCGGAGGCGGTGTTGTATGCCCAGAGGCGGTGTTGTATGCCCAGAGGCGGTGTGGTATGCCCGGAGGCGGTGTAGTATGCCCGGAGGCGGTGTTGTATGCCCGGAGGCGGTGTGGTATGACCGGAGGCGGTGTAGTATGCCCGGAGGCGGTGTTGTATGCCCGGAGGCGGTGTGGTATGCCCGGAGGCGGTGTAGTGTGCCCGGAGGCGGTGTTGTATGCCCGGAGGCGGTGTGGTATGCCCGGAGGCGGTACAACACCGCCTCCGGGCATGATGATGATAATGATGATGATGATGATGATGATGATGATGATGATGATGATGATGATGATGATGATGATGATGATGATGATGATGATGATGATGATGATGATGATGATGATGATGATGATGATGATGATGATGATGATGATGATGATGATGATGATGATGATGATGATGATGATGATGATGATGATGATGATGATGATGATGATGATGATGATGATGATGATGATGATGATGATGATGATGATGATGATGATGATGATGATGATGATGATGATGATGATGATGATGATGATGATGATGATGATGATGATGATGATGATGATGATGATGATGATGATGATGATGATGATGATGATGATGATGATGATGATGATGATGATGATGATGATGATGATGATGATGATGATGATGATGATGATGATGATGATGATGATGATGATGATGATGATGATGATGATGATGATGATGATGATGATGATGATGATGATGATGATGATGATGATGATGATGATGATGATGATGATGATGATGATGATGATGATGCTGCTGATGATGATGTTGCTGATGATGATGTTGCTGTTGATGATGATGTTGATGATGATGTTGCTGATGATGTTGCTGATGATGTTGCTGATGATGTTGATGATGATGTTGCTGGTGATGTTGCTGATGATGTTGCTGATGATGTTGCTGATGATGTTGCTGATGATGACGTGAGACGGTGTGGTATGCCCGGAGGCGGTGTTGTATGCCCGGAGGCGGTGTTGTATGCCCGGAGGCGGTGTGGTATGCCCGCAGGCGGTGTAGTATGCCCGGAGGCGGTGTTGTATGCCCGGAGGCGGTGTGGTATGCCCGGAGGCGGTGTAGTATGCCCGGATGCGGTGTTGTATGCCCGGAGGCGGTGTGGTATGCCCGGAGGCGGTGTAGTATGCCCGGAGGCGGTGTTGTATGCCCGGAGGCGGTGTGGTATGCCCGGAGGCGGTGTAGTATGCCCGGAGGCGGTGTTGTATGCCCGGAGGCGGTGTGGTATGCCCGGAGGCGGTACAACACCGCCTCCGGGCATGATGATGATAATGATGATGATGATGATGATGATGATGATGATGATGATGATGATGATGATGATGATGATGATGATGATGATGATGATGATGATGATGATGATGATGATGATGATGATGATGATGATGATGATGATGATGATGATGATGATGATGATGATGATGATGATGATGATGATGATGATGATGATGATGATGATGATGATGATGATGATGATGATGATGATGATGATGATGATGATGATGATGATGATGATGATGATGATGATGATGATGATGATGATGATGATGATGATGATGATGATGATGATGATGATGATGATGATGATGATGATGATGATGATGATCATGATGATCATGATGATGATGATGATGATGATGATGATGTTGCTGATGATGATGTTGCTGATGATGATGTTGCTGTTGAT
Organism: Chirona hameri; assembly: GCA_036785665.1. Classification (NCBI taxonomy): domain Eukaryota; kingdom Metazoa; phylum Arthropoda; class Thecostraca; order Balanomorpha; family Balanidae; genus Chirona; species Chirona hameri. Next base: position 25,324 of record JAXIVJ010005761.1, read on the forward strand.
GATGATGTTGATGATGATGTTGCTGATGATGTTGCTGATGATGTTGCTGATGATGTTGATGATGATGTTGCTGGTGATGTTGCTGATGATGTTGCTGATGATGTTGCTGATGATGTTGCTGATGATGACGTGAGACGGTGTGGTATGCCCGGAGGCGGTGTTGTATGCCCGGAGGCGGTGTTGTATGGCCGGAGGCGGTGTGGTATGCCCGGAGGCGGTGTTGTATGCCCGGAGGCGGTGTTGTATGCCCGGAGGCGGTCTGGTATGCCCGGAGGCGGTGTAGGGGTAGTATGCCCGGAGGCGGTGTTGTATGCCCGGAGGCGGTGTGGTATGCCCGGAGGCGGTGTTGTATGCCCGGAGGCGGTGTGGTATGCCCGGAGGCGGTGTAGTATGCCCGGAGGCGGTGTTGTATGCCCGGAGGCGGTGTGGTATGCCCGGAGGCGGTGTAGTATGCCCGGAGGCGGTGTTGTATGCCCGGAGGCGGTGTGGTATGCCCGGAGGCGGTGTAGTATGCCCGGAGGCGGTGGTGTATGCCCGGAGGCGGTGTAGTATGCCCGGAGGCGGTGTTGTATGCCCGGAGGCGGTGTGGTATGCCCGGAGGCGGTACAACACCGCCTCCGGGCATGATGATGATAATGATGATGATGATGATGATGATGATGATGATGATGATGATGATGATGATGATGATGATGATGATGATGCTGATGATGATGATGATGATGATGATGATGATGATGATGATGATGATGATGATGATGATGATGATGATGATGATGATGATGATGATGATGATGATGATGATGATGATGATGATGATGATGATGATGATGATGATGATGATGATGATGATGATGATGATGATGATGATGATGATGATGATGATGATGATGATGATGATGATGATGATGATGATGATGATGATGATGATGATGATGATGATGATGTTGCTGATGATGATGTTGCTGATGATGATGTTGCTGATGTTGCTGATGATGACGTGAGACGGTGTGGTATGCCCGGAGGCGGTGTTGTATGCCCGGAGGCGGTGTTGTATGCCCGGAGGCGGTGATGTTGATGATGATGTTGCTGGTGATGTTGTTGATGATGTTGCTGATTATGTTGCTGATGATGTTGCTGATGATGACGTGAGACGGTGTGGTATGCCCGGAGGCGGTGTTGTATGCCCGGAGGCGGTGTTGTATGCCCGGAGGCGGTGTGGTATGCCCGGAGGCGGTGTAGTATGCCCGGAGGCGGTGTTGTATGCCCGGAGGCGGTGTGGTATGCCCGGAGGCGGTGTAGTATGCCCGGAGGCGGTGTTGTATGCCCGGAGGCGGTGTGGTATGCCCGGAGGCGGTGTAGTATGCCCGGAGGCGGTGTTGTATGCCCGGAGGCGGTGTGGTATGCCCGGAGGCGGTGTAGTATGCCCGGAGGCGGTGTTGTATGCCCGGAGGCGGTGTGGTATGCCCGGAGGCGGTGTAGTATGCCCGGAGGCGGTGTTGTATGCCCGGAGGCGGTGTGGTATGCCCGGAGGCGGTCCAACACCGCCTCCGGGCATGATGATGATAATGATGATGATGATGATGATGATGATGATGATGATGATGATGATGATGATGATGATGATGATGATGATGATGATGATGATGATGATGATGATGATGATGATGATGATGATGATGATGATGATGATGATGATGATGATGATGATGATGATGATGATGATGATGATGATGATGATGATGATGATGATGATGATGATGATGATGATGATGATGATGATGATGATGATGATGATGATGATGATGATGATGATGATGATGATGATGATGATGATGATGATGATGATGATGATGATGATGATGATGATGATGATGATGATGATGATGATGATGATGATGATGATGATGATTATGATGATGATGATGATGATGATGATGATGTTGCTGATGATGATGTTGCTGATGATGATGTTGCTGCTGATGATGTTGTTGATGATGTTGCTGATGATGTTGATGATGATGTTCCTGATGATGTTGCTGATGATGTTGATGATGATGTTGATGATGATGTTGATGATGATGTTGATGATGATGTTGATGATGATGTTGATGATGATGTTGATGATGATGTTGATGATGATGTTGATGATGATGATGATGATGATGTTGATGATG